>JAFVLL020041973.1:0-31700 GCA_021397915.2 Tor tambroides
CACCCCCCCCCCCCACAAGAGTCTAAATAATGAGAAAAATTAAACAATGAATAAATGAATAAATAAATAAATAAGTACACTTTATTTTAATTTCATGCAGCAAACATTCGAAATCTATATAATCATTTTTAAAATCATTCTGTTTTTCTGTTTTTATTTTGCACGATATATCAGTAACATATTGGATATGTGTGTAGATATTAGATATTTCATTATGCATGCTCATTTCGAACTAACACTCAAAAGTTAATTTTAATTAATGAATATCCATTTTTCATAGTGCACACTATACATTTATTTAATGTAAATTCACTTGTTTTTAAAATTATTTATTTATTGTTTGTTTATATTATTGTTTATTAATTGTTGTTGTTCATTTATGAAAATTATTATTAATATTTAAAAAACAATTCATTTACATAATATACAGTTTTATTATTCAGCCATAACATGAAAAAATTAGTTTATTGGATCTAGCTACAACTGTAATATTGGCACATCGCTCCTAGACAGATAGATAGATAGATAGATAGATAGATAGAAACATGATTTAAACATCTATGTGTGTGTTTATGAGTGGGTGAACGCTGCTGAATCTGTGCATGTGTGTGTGTGTGTGTGTGTGTGTGTATGTGTGAGAGAGAGAGAGTGAGTGGGTGAGTTCTTCAACATGTGTAGCAGGATCTGGATATAGTCCAGCAGTTGAAGGCAGAAGGTCAGTATTGGCTCACTAATGAGGGATGGTCTGGGTGTGATTCTGACAGCTCGCTAGAACTCAATCAACCAGTCTTTCTCAAACACACACAATTGTCCTCCTCTGTGTAGCACAAAATCACCCGTTCCATGGACGAAGATCTTCCCTTCCTGATAGAGAAAGGAGAAAGAGAGAGAGATGAATAGCATGTGTGTGTGTGTGAGGTCAAGATCTTTCTGTCCTTATATGACCCAAGTGAGTGAACATTCAAAACCCAACAGTAATACAGTTCAGTTCAGCTCTCTCAGTTGTAAAGCATCAGTATCGCATTTATTCTGCTTGATCTCTGTGTGAAGCTGGAATATGAAACAGAATCTTAAGAGCTAGAAAGGTCATATAAATGACTGGCTTCTCAATAAGGTGAACATTGGTCATTGCAGAATAATGGAAGGTCTCTGGTACATGTTGTGTGGTTAGATTTATACTTCAGGTAACATATGTTAAGTATTTAGATATAAAAGTATGTGCACATCATTGCCCCCACTCCAAAATTCAGAATGAAATTGTTCTTTTTAGATACCATTTGAATACTTGTCTTAGTATTAAAGGTCTGAATGCTGAGCTGCAGCGAAACAAGAAACGTATGTTTCTCTTAAAACCAACAAATTAAAAGAACACCGTGAACAAATTTTCATTGATATAGCTGCTAAAATAATCATTCAGGCTTTATGGGAACACAATGGCTCGATCCAGGTTTGGAGATTCCAAATGAATTTGTCTAGAAAAGGAAATAAAAGGAAAAAATGCAACTTTTCACAACTTCCTTTGAGAGCAGGAAAGTTTAAACTGTTACTAATTTTCCATCTGTTTGTGTTCAAAAAAACATGAAAGATACTGTCAATTATCATCAATTTATTATTAAACTTAATAGCACAATGCTGTTTTTTTTAACCTAGGCTCATTGGAAAAAATGCCTTAACCTATTTTTCTCCAAAAACATACCTATACATACAGTTGAATGCAGTTTCTAACAGAACTGAACACTAGTGGTAGTAAAACAACTTTTATTCCTTTTCACACAAATTATGATTAGTCAGATTATGACTCAACACACTTTTATCACAGTGCATGATTTGTAAACTAATATATTTTAATGTTTGCATCACATAACCAGATCCACATGTTTGGCTTTTCTGACATAGTAAACTTGCTCAGTAACTCACCTGGTACAGCATTAATTAATTATGGCTGCGCCATGGTTGCGTCAGCAAATGCATTTTCATCTCGCATTTGACTTTGTTAACACCGTCTGATAAGTTTAAGGTTGGGTTTAGTGTACGTCATTCACTGGACATTTCACTTTGAAAGTGTTGCAAAATATTATATTCAACATAATATTATTTAGCAGAATTTATGTCTCCACAGGCATATTTTTCCATTGACTTTCCATTGAAACTGTCCCACATTCATTCACTAAAACACCCTCACACACCTTTGCAGCAGAATGCTTCGCTACTGCAATACGCAGTACTGCATTGAGCACCTGAAGCAGGACAGCTGCATTATGACATACCTCTGCAGTCCACATGACACGCACCGACACACTTCCACACACACCACGATGAATACCCACACAAACTTTTCTGCAA
Organism: Tor tambroides; assembly: GCA_021397915.2. Classification (NCBI taxonomy): domain Eukaryota; kingdom Metazoa; phylum Chordata; class Actinopteri; order Cypriniformes; family Cyprinidae; genus Tor; species Tor tambroides. Next base: position 2,344 of record JAFVLL020041973.1, read on the forward strand.
GTGTGTTTCCTCCTTCTCAATCTCTTTCTCTCTCCCAACACACACATGGCAGCAGATACAGTTCGATATCATGTTCACATTTAATGGCTTACATTTGCTCACATTTATTAAAATATCTCCAATGTCACACCCATATCAACAAACACATATTCACAATTCACTCTGAAACCTGGCCACAAATGAGCATGATTCATTTTGATGAGCTGCACACATGAAATTGTGAAGACGCAGCAGTATCTGATCGCACATGAGCAAATGTATCTGTCAGCACAGCCTGAGAAAGTCCTGATGAGGTTAAGCTTTCAGTAAGTGTCGACTGAAAAAGGAAAAAACACAGAAAATGCTCAGCAATTCAGTATTTTTTCTTCAGACAACTACTGTATATTGATGACATTGCATGTACAGACAAGATCCAAAATTACATTTTGAAGTGAGATGGTTTACTAAATATTTAACCCAAAACAGATTTATATATATATATATATATATATATATATAGAAATATATATAAAAAAATAATATTTTGTGCATATCTGTGCTGCAGCATCTATGCTGCTGTCAGATAATATGGAAAGAATTGTAGTGAATTGTTATTTTTCTGTAGTAGATGGTTGGTTTGTATGTTTCATTTCACTTACATCAAACTCTTGCTCTCTTAATTCATTTTGTATTTTTTTATTATGTTGCAGATCTTAAGTTACCTTAACCTTAACATTTTTTCCTTTCATTTGACGAGTATGAGTTTTAGACCTTGTTGACCGGCATAAGCATGTGAATGAAAACACATCCTGTGCTATGCACCACATCATTATTTCATGAAGATGTTGGTGGCATCTCATGTTTCACAGCAGGCAAGTGTGACAGGATTCTGATCTGCAGCTCTTTTTTTGTAGAGCAGAATGACACGCCTCTTGAAGGAACAGCAGGTCTGGGGAAATAATGAATGGGTGAGGAGGATACATTACAGACAGTACACAAAGTGAATGAAAGAGAGAGAATAAAAACAAGCCAAAATTGGTGTCAAACACCCAAGAGGAAAACCATTTTGATGTTTTGTCTATGTTAGTACATGCTATCCTCATTAGCTTAATATACATGTTAGAAATAATTACTTTTTTTCTCATTGCCCCCAAAGCGGCATATATGTGGTAATGTTTTACTGTGGCCAACCATTTGGACACCACTTATAAAGAGCACCAGAAGGAAACTGAGGTAATTAGAGGCAGAGAAACAGATAAAGATGGCAAGGAAGACAAATGGAAAGAGATGGAACCTGAGGGAGGGATTTGCTCCTGCCAAAGTTTGTCAGGTGAAATACAGTTTAGCAAAGACCTCCTCCTCACCTTCCTGTTAGTGGAGCTGGCTTTTATCAAGATCACCAGCTGCCTGGAAGAACATACTGAGATAGAGACTGAAAAAAGAAAGCGAAAAGACTTTAAAAGCCATATTGGTGAGTGTAGTGCCAATTTCTGCCACAAAAACTAAAGCAACGTTCGCCTGGGGACCAACTGACAGAAAATGAAAAAGCAACTATTTTTTGTCCTATAGGTTGTTCTTTTGTCCTTGATTTGGCAAAAAAGACAGAATAATAAGGTCCTACTCATACTGAGGGAGAGCTTTCTTAAAAGCAGGAATCAAATTCTTTCAAGTTTTTCTTCTTTTCATTTTATTAAAAAACTCGACAGCTACTAGATGTAGGCTTTTGGTTCTTGTGAGACAGATGGGTTCAAATCAGTGATCTGAAGACAGCGTCTTGCTCTCTTTCTAATCACACAGAATAAATTTAGCAGCAAGTTTTTACTGATCTCCAAAGAACTGCTAATTAAAGGTAAATCAATCTGCACTGTGTAAACCTCTGTGCTAATAGAGCATCGATTTAATCTATATCATTTAGCTCATTTGAGGCTGTGTATGCTTTACAGTCTTGTGAATGTGCCAGTATTTTATTGTAGCATATGGTGTGCTTCTTTGAGGAACAACAATGGAAGAAAATACATATTAGTCCTAGTTCTGTGATAGTATTCTGGTCGTCTGCAATGAATCATTTTATAATAACCGATTTAATCATGATAATTGTGGAAAATCTGTCAGTGCTGATGCATATTGTGCTTTCAGACTGACGTGAATTATTGTGCACAGTTTTGAGGCAGACAGCCATTGTTATATTAAAGTTGGCCTCATCAGGAGAAGTGGGAGCAAATACTCTTCTTCCATTAGGTTTTCTGAAGGCAATGTGTTAAATGTCCTATAATAAGGACAGAGTGATGTAAGAATGGATGTGTGCCATGAGCTGCAGAACACAACCAATGAGTAACAAAGGCTGAAGGCTTTGGGCAAGGTAAAGGAGTCTCTGGAGAGAACAGCTATAGTTTCATAGCTGTACCATAAACGTTTAATAGCTGGGACACTTTTAAAGTGTCAGTTTGTCACTAATACTTTTTAGGTTGGGCTATATTTTAGACACCAGGTCTTAAAAGTGCAATGTGCAGTGTGATTCAAATGTATACAGTTATAGTATAGATTAAAAAAAAAAATTATAATTAGCTAAAATTATATTGATATATAATATAATGTAATAAAATAAATAATAATTTATCATTTTAAATAGATTAATAATTTTAAACCACTATAGTTAACTATTATTATTAATACAAATAATCATATGGTTTGTATACAAAATAAGTTGTGTATATACAAATCCTCCAGATTTTCATAGATTTTGTGATCATACTTCCATCATAAGGTTTGCACTTCATTTGCTAAATTAATGTTTTTGTTTTCTGCTTTGTCCAGATGTCATTTGACCCGTACCAATAGACAGAGCTCAAGTTTGCAGATCATTGACGCACAAGGTCAGGGTTTAGATAATATGTTTAATTTAGAAGAACTCCTCCCTCTGATATTATTTGGATATGTTTAGAGATGGCAAGCACTGTCATCACCACCGCTCTGTTGCCATGGCAAGACAAACACAGCTGTTTACAAGACTTCATTTGAAAGACTGAATGAGTGTTAGTGTCAGTCTACAGTTTATTATACAGAAGCAAAAACAGAGCATCTTCTGTCTTCACATGACATGCCCTAAAAATTGGGCACTGCCAAATCATCTACAATAGTATCATGAAATATTTTTGATTTATATATGTATATCTATATGCTTGCAAAAAGTAATTTAATCAGATACAGTTCACTGCAGCCAACATCAATGAAGGTGGCATAGATTTATCCACTTCCCTAATGATGAGTTTCATTCAAGTCATTCAGCACCTGACAAATGCACTTGATTGTGATGTAATGTTAAATCTAAGTGGGAGGAGAAAAGGAGAAAAGTAAATGAATGGACCAGTGTGAAGGGCGTGTGGGTGGAGGACAAGATCTATTTTTGTTCTTCTTTTTTACACAGGAGTTGGAACACATGACTGTAAAGCATTACAGCTGGACTCTGAGGAGAACATGTCTGAAGATGCACAAATATAGTGCTTTTCCAGGCTCAAACACGGTACAACATTATGTGCCTGTCTCTAGTAACTATGGAAACACTTTGACTTTTCTTTGTTTTGTTTTTTTCACTAAACTGCAGAACTAGATAAGCATCCCTGCTTAATTCAGTCTAAACTGGTTTTTTGGTCTGGTTTAGGTTGGTTTAGCTATTTGGCCAGCTGGTTTGGAAACTATCCAACCACCTTAGGCTGGTTTCAGCTGAAATTTCAGTTAATAATTCATGCGTTCATGAACCATTTATGCTCAAACATCAAACTCATAACCACTACTGCCTTTCCTATAGGTCCCCCTGTCTTTATGTTTGCTGCATAGTACCTTCACAAGGTCATCTAAGCAGCATGTATCCATAGAAAACTCATGCTAGCATTTCCTTTGAGGACAATTGGTATAAATAGATACGTCACCTCAGGCTCCAAAGGAACGCTGGCCAATGTCCAGACCTGTACGACAACTGAAGGTGACACAAGACCTGAGAAAGAGATATTGCTGATGCTTTTGCTGTGATTGTGACTGTCACACGGCTAATGATTTATTATTGGTACCTGCAGAAAGCTGGCTGATGGATATGTGCAGGTTATGGGATATTACCAACCGCTCATGTGGGATGAAATGGATGCTAAAGGGGCAAGAGCTTTTCGGGCCAAAAAGAATCTAAAAAGAGTTTCTAATAAATGGAAATCCAAAACTCCTGGAATGATTATAAGACTATCCTCATTTTGATGCGATTAAGCCTGTTAATCCAACCCAAGAGTGCTGGAAGAGGACGGAGTTTAAAGGCGCACGCAAACACAAAGCAGCTGTTTTGGCCCCATTCTGCCGTTCTTGAAAACTGTTATTCATTTTATTTATTTATTTTAAAAAATACACATTTCTTTTATAGATGCAGCCTGAGTCGTCGAGCTGTTTGGGGCTTACTGCTACGCTCCTGCTTTTCCTAGAAAAGTGCATGGCGCAATGAAAGTATTTATGAGATTAACTTACGGGAAAAACAGAAACAATTGCTCTCACATCTACTTTTCTCTGAAAGTTTAAGTGTGGCATTACTTTTGTTGTGGCATTACCTGATTTGCATAATGCTTTAGTGGAATCGGGTGCTAAGACAACACAAATGAACAACGCAATCAGTGGACGCAAGTGAGCATTTCTGAACATTAATTGGGTGGATAATACAGTAAATGTCGCTATTCATGGTCAGCTTGTCTGTTTCCTACACTGCAAGGTTGACAGGATGTAGTGGTTACCATGGTGATGCATCTGCTCTGGTAAAGTGGGCCTTAGGATTCGAGAGGAATTCCATAAAATGATTTTCTCTTACTTTTCATTAGAGGCTGATTGCATTGGGATAGACTCATTTAGGAGCTTATTAAGCTTGAGGAGAATCTAGAAATGTAATGACATTACGTTGTGTCAGTCATATCTTTTCTTCACCTGTGTCTTCACTTATAGAAATACACACTCTGATTGGCTTGGCTTGTCAGAGTGAACTGTTATCAGAAAAACTCAAAATGTAGGACAAGAACATACTTTAGTTTCACTAGGCTCTCACAGACCTGCCATCTTTTTCTTCAGAGGATTTGGTTGTGGGCAGCTGATGTGACACTATCCTCCTGGAAAAGCAGTAATGAACTAAATTTGCATTTCCTAAAGGAAATACCAGTGCTGCAAATGAATAATATTAAATATGTAGGGAAGTTTAGAGTTTAGCCCTTGGTGAGTAAATGAAATGGCCTTTTAGAGCCAATTTTCTGTCATCCTGACAATCAGCATGCTTCTACAACAATCAAATAAAATATTTTAAAATGTAAAATATAATTAAAATTTTAATTTTATTAATTTATTTATTTTGTGTGTGTATTAGACTAAAATAAAAATATAATAAAGTAAAAATAATAAATTCTAAATAAATTTTAAAAAATGTTTTTAAAAAGATAAAAATTTGATAAAAATTAATAGTTGAATTTAAAAAATTTAACGAGGATAGTTAAGGAATATATTATATAGTATATAGACAGTATATTGCTGTCTGTCACACAAGATCTGCACAATGATGTTTATCTTTCTTTCATATCAAGTCCAGATATAATAAAATCCCTGTGTGTACATAGTTATACCTGCAGAATCCAGTTTATCCCAAGCTGAACCTTCTGAATATGTGAAAAACCTGGTTTATTTTTGTTCCAGCTTCTTCCATCCCACCCTTCCAGTTCTTAATCTCCCCTCATCTCGAGACACAGGGCAACAGGTGATGCTTGGAGATACTTCACACGGCCTCATTTGCACTGATGGCAGATTGCAATCAACAGGTCAGACGAATAATTAAAGAGGAAAAAGGATGGAGGGGACGGAATGATGAAGAGGTGATGAAATGATTATAAGCATTGTACCGAATGCAGGTTTGAGCTTTGAAGGAATATCCTCATCAACACCACCATCATCATCACCTTCGTCCATCTTAATGATTGGTGTTTGTATGAATGATGCTTCCTCTCAGCTAATCAGGAGTATGCATGAGTACCCTCGCTTTCTCAAGCATTTAATCAGGCCTAATCAGCGTTAAAAATCCGCTCGCCTTCTACTAGTATACGTGTTCACATCATATGAAAAAAACACACAGGTCTCACCAAGCAGTTCAGAAAAATGCATTTGATATTCTGAAGGCTGAATAAAACCAAATATGACATTTCTCAAGCAATTTTTCTCTCAAAAAGAAACTTGACTTCCTTCGAAAACAAGCCAGACATTTCCATCCTTTTTAGCTCGCTGAGTGATTTGCCACCGTTCGAGCGAGAGCAGCAGGAGTGTCCTTTATGCCAATGGCTGGTGTATCATTGACCCGTGAATTGTATTTGCTGATAGGTCACCATCTGTCACCCTGGACCAGATGAGCAGGCTTCGGGACGGAAAATGTTATCACTGAAATGGCAACATGTGGATTGAGGGAAGTTTTGGGAGCTACAGGACAATTGGATCCCTGGAGACAAAAAGGGCCCTATTAAATGGATCATTTTTTCCTTTGCTGAATTCTGCCGAAAACTATTCTCACCAAGCTCTGACTGGCATCACTGTTAATGAGAAAATGAGATCCACAAAGTCAATAATCTTAATCAGGTGGAGCTATTTTGAGAATGATAAGGCTGAGAAGCAGGGGAATGTTAAAACCATTGACAATTAATAAAGTTTAAAAGGATTCGTAGAGCCGCAGTTGCTGGGAATGTGTCGCAATTACCGTGTTTACGAAGTTAAATAGATGTCGTTGATGAAAGAACATGCAGTCAGGGGGTTTCTGTAACTTTGAGGTATCAAACAAAATAAGAAAGAAAACCAAGCCTGGGTCACTGGAAAAACATGCCTTTTCCAACTTTTTTTGCAATATGATATTCTGATTATTATTGATTATTTCTTTTTGTGCATTTCATCACACTTTCAATGTGAAATGTCCAATGAGTGCCACTAACCATCTGTTAAATTTGATCCAAAACAGATAAATGTGAATCTAGCAATGTTTTATTACGTTGGTTGTTGTGCGTATCGTGTCAGTTCAAAAATTAAATATCTGGTGAGTGGCACTAAAAGGCTAATTCTCTGTCATTTTTGAAAATAACGTACCAACTACACTAAATTCTGACTTAAACCTAACCAAGTGTTAGCAAAAACAAACATGAGATAAAACAAATTTGCTGAAGCAACCATGACATTTTAGCCTGCTTCGACAAGTCTTGGCATTGCAAGTGCAGTACTGTACCAGGTGAGCTACCGAGCAAGTTTACTAAGTCAGAAATGCCATATATATAGCTGATTATGTGATGCAGACATCAAAATGTGCTAGTTTACAAATGATGCATTGATGATAAAAGTGTTTTATGGACATAGCATAGTGCCAGGTAACAAATTTAGGTTATAAAAAAATGTTGTGGGAACATTGTTTTGAAATGTTTCTAAAAGATTGAAATATCCAGTTTTCTTGTCATAGTTATAACATTATTTAAAGGTTACAAAAACATTTCTTACAACATTTTACTAAATTTATTTTCACTCTAAATATAACATTATTTGAACATTTATTTCGAATATTATGAGAACTTTATAATGTCCAGTTTTCTTGTTTTGATTATAACATTATTTAAAGGTACAAGAACGTTTCTTAAAACATTCTACTAACTTTGTTTACCCAAAATATAACGTTATTTGAATGTTTATTTTTAATATTCTAAAACATTAAATTGTCAATTTTCTTGTGTTTATAATGTTCTTCAAAGGTTATATAAACGTTACTTATCATGTTCATCAACTACAAATAACATCATAAAGATGCTGCCTCTCAGAATTATGAGAACATACTGTATATAAAATATTAATAAAGAACGTTCCCTGTTAGTTTGGGTATTGTTTAAGGAACCATGCATAAACAAGTCTTTACTAATTGATAATCTAGCCCTGTAATCCAAATTTCTGTGAAAAGAAATTTTACTCCTGCTGTAGTGTTCATTTCAGCTGGAAATGTCAGTGAATTGGACTGTATGTAAAGGAACGTTTTTTTTTGTTTTTTTTTTGTAGGAAGTTGCACATTTTTCAATTAAGTCTATATTGTATAAACCAGTAAACATAAGGCTGTGATTACAGTTACCTTTTCTGAAATTCTGTTTTTTGCGTTCACACAGACGAGTCACTCATTTGATCGTTCATTTCGAGAACAAACCTGAGGTAGTTCTTTGCCCAGGCTTTTAATTTCAGCAAGAAATTCAATTATGATGCCGTGTTGACGCAATTAAGATGATTTGTACGCAGGCACTTGTTTACCTCTCGTTCTTGGCCAAAAGGTTTCCATGGTGACAACTGGCTAATGTTGCCCCTGTTGAAAAGCTTCAGTTGTTCCTGAATATTCGATCATTACATTAAGCAACAAGACCAAAGGCCCGACCTTCTGTCAGAGAGGAAGTGGCCGTCCTTACTGAAAGATTCATGCTATTGACAAGGCTTTTCATATCACCGCATTGTTCCAAGTCCTCTTCGATGATGTCCTCTGAGAAGACAGATGGCATTTGGATTTCTACCATTTTCTGAGAGCCTGATCGCTAGTGCCAGAGATTCCATGGTGACTGTACCGCGAACACAGAGACTGCGAAAGAGGTCAAGTGCTCTGAGAGAAGTGAACAGCTTCTCAGAACGAGCCGGCTGTTAAGGGTCGGAGTAAACATGACAGGGTGGCAGATCACTCAAACTCTGCGCCGTAAATCTCTACGCTCTGAATGAGGATATTTAAGGCTCGATGAAGCTTAAAAGAGAGCGATAGCACATTCGAAGCGATAAAACTGTCTCAGTAATCGTTAATCTTCTCTTAATTCGTCTTAATCTTCTTTGCTGCTGTTACAACACAGGCTGTTATTTTACACAGTTGGGGAAAACAGGACATTTCGAGGCCAATCTTTCAAGCTCACAAAGACATTTGTCATGATGTAGATACATTTGTTTTGGTTCTATTTGTTTTCTCCAAATCCCCCAAACTTTCAGAAAGAGTGATAACCTTGGGCTCTGGTTTCAGGTGTCCTCCAGCAGTAGCATAAACAAAAACTTTAACTTAGGCTCACGGAAGGAATTTATGTATCTGGCTTCAATACAAAGAGACTGCCTGATAAGACCTGCAACGATCAGGAAGATTTGTGGAGGGAGAGAGAAAGAGAGAGAGACATTCTGAATGTTTTTGCTTGTGCAAAGCATCCTATGATAAAGCACTGGCATCTGGCATCTGTGTAAAATATATTCGCTTATAATAGTAGATCTAAAATCAATATCAGTATTCTTATTGCCATAAATTCTTCCTATGTACATGAAGTTTCTATTTATTTTTTTAGCTGCTTTGCTCACTAAATAACAGCATTACAAACAGCTTGCTATAAATACAATATAGACAGAAACCAGAAACTCGAGCCAATCCCCAAAAATAAGAAAGAAAATATTCAGAGAGGGTTTTCAAATTGTGCCCACTGATATTTTTATGTTCTATCTGCAGTGTTTTGGGAATCATACACATTAGGTAATGGTGCAGATGTACCTACAACACATGTAGTGTTCCTGTAGCTAATAGCAGGGCTTACAAATGTCAAGAGTTCAATTCCCAAAGTTTGAAGTTGGTATGATCTTTTAATGTCATTAATTTTAATGAAATAAGATTTTCATGCTCACCAAGGCTGCATGTATTTGATCAAAAGTACATCAAAAATAGTATTATCATGTAATATTATTACAATTGAAAATATCTGTTTTCTGGTTTAATATATTTTTTTAAATTATTCCTGTGAAGGCAAAACTGAGTTTTCAGCAGCCATTACTTCAGGCTTAAGTGTCACATGATCCTTCAGAAATCATTCTAGTATGCTGATTTGTTGCTCAAGAAACATTTTTTTTTATCATTGCTTCAGGCAAGTTAAAGTCCTGGCTTGTGGATCTTTCCAAACCTTTTCCCTCCTTGAACTGTCTTGTAAAAATCAAAGCAAAACCCCAAAAATATATTATCTTAAAAAATAAAATGTCATATGTTTCACTTTTATAATAATGTGTTTCACATCTATAATAAGCCAAATTTACATGGGATGATTGAGGAGTGTTTACACTGAGAATGTCAGCGACTTTATAAAATACTAATAGTGCACATCTAATTTAGAACATTTTGCATTTGGTTTAACCTTGACTGAGGTGGTTATTGAATATGATTTATTTATTTATTTTTAATGGAAAATCTCACATAAAAAGTGCTGCAACTTTTTAGTGATATCAGTTAAACAGTCTCATGGGCTGCAGGGACATCAGTATGTTTGGCATCTAAATTTCAGTCACAATCTTTGTTCCAAACAACAATCATAAATCTTTGGAGAGAGATGCTTCATTTACCCTGCACTCTCAGAGATTGTTATGCTGATGTAGCTCATGCTGTTTGTGGGTAGTTGGCATTTTCTACCTGGTTCTTCACTATGAATTTGATGCATCGCTGTGGGGTCCAGACTTTAAAACGGCATCCATTAGGTTGACTCAAGTGGTGAGAAGAAGGAAAGGTGGATAAAGGATGAAATGTCAGTCAGATGAAGGGGGGATGCTTTCGTTTCATCCACAGCTTTTCAACTAATATACCAATTCATTACAGTCAGATTACCGTCCTGGATAACCAATGATTGGCCGGGGTTTTGAAGCTGTCAGAGCCGAATATGAAGACGCTAGACAATGAATCTGTGTGGATGAAGGTATGATAGAAAGTGTCATGAATGGTTTGATTAGGGTTAAAATTCTCCTGCTTTATTATTGAACCCCATTATGAGATGCCGATTTCAGTCTCCTGGATGGCTATAAAAAGACCATTCAGGCATGTGGGCAGCTTACTGGTCATAGCCGCTGATATTGGGCCTCAATTTTGGAGACATAACCTCTCGGTCGAGTCCTATTTACACCGGCCTTAATGGAGCTGTCGTGTCCTCTCATCTCTTTGACATACACACAATACCTGTTGTCATACTGCTCCGAAATTGTGGCCCACCTGGCTTTGAGAATAAGCTTGTCATAGAGTGGTCTGCTTGGAGAGATAACACTACGGAAACTGTCAGCGAGCAGGCTGTCACGACAGAGCCCATAGTCATCGGCAACTGCACACCCGCGCAACAAAAAGTCCAGCAAACACAATGGCCTTCCAGTCTGAGGTCCGTGACAAAGAGGTGAAGCATAATTAGATCAGCCAGCTGGATGTTTTCCTCTGAAAGCTGGATTGAAGTTCTGTGACTTAAACAGAGAATATTAAGAGAAGTTGCTGTAATTTGGTTTTCCTGCTGCCCTTGTTTTTATGCTTTGTGGAAAGCGGCATTTCTCTTCATTTTTCAGTATTAGCAGCTGACATTTTACAGCTGCATTTAATCTTTGGAATTACACACAATGCCTGAAGTCTGCTTTTGCACCAGCAGTGCATGAGTGAAATGAACCGAGAACCATTCCTGCCTCGGCTTAAAGGGATAGTTCACTTAAAAATGAAAATCCAGTCATTATTATTTCCTAATGCTCATCAGTCATTTTTGCAATTCTCTCAGTGGAATACCAAAGTAGTATTGTTTGCCAACTTTGAATGTAGCAAACAAGTCATTTGGACTATAGTTATGGTATTTTATGGTATAGTTTGACAGATGTGTTCTACTACTTATATAGTCTACTAAAAACTACAATTGTGACTATATTTTTTGTCATTGCAATTTTATACCTTTCTATCTCACAGTGTGGTTTCCATCCATCCATCCATTGTCCAAACTGCTTGTTCTCTCTAGGGTCGGGGGACAATGAGGTTTTATATGAGTTTAAATCTTTCCATTGTAACTTTTTTATTTCAAAATGTTCCCTTATATCTCAAAATTTGACTCTGTATCTTCTAGTTATGACTCTATATATCACAGTTGTGACTTTATCAAAATGTGAATATGTATCTCCAAATTGTGACTTTATGGCTCTAAATATGAATTAATATCTCATAATGTGACTATGTATCAAAATGTGACTCTGTATCTCAGTTGTGATTTTATATCTCTGTGTGTGGTTTTATCTTACAACATGGCTTTACATCTCAAAATATGACTTTATATCTCCCAATTGTAACTTTATATGTCACAATGCAGTTTTTTTATCTCAAAATGTGACTTTATATCTCACAATGTGGCTTTATATCTCAAAATATGACTTTATATATCATAGTGTGGCTTTATATCTCAAAATATGACTTTGTATATCCCGATGTGGCTTTGTATCTCAAAATATGACTTAATGTCTCACAATGTGGCTTTATATCTCCCAATATGAGTTTACAGGTATATCTCACAGTGTGGCTTTATATGTCAAAATATCCCTTCAAATTTCACAGTGTTGCTTTATATATTACAGTTTTATCTTTATATCTTACAATGATATATCTTACATTGTGATCTCATGTTTTTTTTGTCTTGTAAAATATCTACTTTTGTGTTTCATTAAAAAAAATAACAGTACAGTGTTTTAGTGACATGAGAGTGTGCAGAGGTGTCATAAACATAAGCTATAATGCGAACCAGTTTAATGTATTTACAAGGAGTACATTTTTTTTCTTCTACAGAATACTGCTGTTTCACATTACCATATATTACCATATCAGCCTCTGACCTGTGTGGTAAAAAGAAGAAGCATTTGATGCTGAAATAGGCCAAGTGAAGCATTATCATGAAATTATCAGACATTGCATGACCCCTGCACACAGACTGTCAGCAGACTCAAAGCAACAGTTTACCCTGGTCTGGGTTTCAGTCTTTCTGTCGGAGTACTCAGAAACACTGGGCCTTTAATGAGGAAATAGTGACTCACAGCTGAGGGCTTGTGGGGTCAGTCTCATGTAGAAGCCCATGGTAGCTGGCAGAGGTCAGATCCATTGTATGAAAACAAACATTAACATTTAATAACCTTTTGAGAGTGAGAAAGAGACAATAATGATTTTGTCAGATCTTTTGCACATCTTAATTCTTAATTAACTCATTTTAATAGCTAAAAAGTAATATTTAGCTGTCACACACAGCTGTTTTTGCATGATTGAAAGTAAATACTTTTATTCTATTTTATCGATTTTTACACAAATTGTAGTGTTGACTGCATTGGTCAACCTGAACCAAAACCGCTACCAAAGTAATTGTAAGAAAAAATAACCAAACAAATTATTTTATTTTATGAATTAAGAGTTACAGGCCTAATTTGTACACTCTTTGTGGACAGTGACAGATAAATAGTTCTCAGTTTTTCCTTTTGTAGGGTAATAGTTTGATTGTATGATTAAATATAGCTCCAGTATTGCAGACACGCTCCTTCTTCCCCCAGTATTAATCATTATTATGAGAATTTGAAGATCAGCGTGTTTAATATCGAGCTGCTGTGTACAGGCGTGTTTTTCTGAATTTTCTTAAAGTTCACTGACAGAAATCCGAGGCATGACTCAGTAGTCTGAGGAGCGCTTGGCAAATACAGAAAATTTAAATCTCCTACGCACTCCAACAACATACAAACAGACTCTGCACTTGAATAATGCAAAACATGACTTGCATCCAGCCATCAGGCCATCATCCAATAAAAGAGATTTATTTAGAGAAAGTTCAAAAATGATAGAGCTTTTGATTAAAAGGATTTTCAGTTGGTATTACAAGTTGTATCCAGTAATACAGGCTCACTGCCAGAGCTCAGGACGATTCTGTTAAAAACAGGTGGGAGTAAATCCTTTGTTTATCAAACATTTGGGTTTGGCTGGAGACTCCGTGAGCATCTTTGACAACATCCGTTCCACCCCTCTATTAGTTTGTTTACAGAAAGTTAATTTAGTTGGAACTAAATGAAGCACACTTTGCAAGATGTTTTAATTTGGAGTTTCACTAGGAAGCACTTAAGAAAATTTGGAATCTGTTTTACAAACAACTTTTTCATTTCAGTTTCGATGTGCTCCTGTTGTTCCTGAACTAATCTCTGGAGAACAAGCGAGTGTGTGGACAGTTAACATAACATGTTTTAATTATATCTACAGTAAACGGGCCTTTTGATGGCTTGCATACTGGAGTGCAAAAAAAAAAAAGATTTATTAATCTGTGTCAGTAATGGAGCATGGAACATTTCAAGAGATAATATTTCAATTTAAACGCAGTGCCCTTGGGCCCACTTCTTTTCTAAACACTGAACATGCAACAATTTAGCAAATTCGTGCTTTTTCCGTAGCAGCAATAACTTTCAGAATGCCGTCAGCTGTCAGAAACGTCATTTAAAAAACCCAGTAGCAAGCAAACTATGAGAAGTTGATTAAATTGTCTAATCATGAAGAAAAAGTAATGAGGGTGAAATACAAACCCAGTCTAGAACAATTTAAAAAAACATGCTGAGTTTGAGGCAACCTGAATTGGCTGAATAGAATATATACATTAAATAAAAGAAGAAGAGCAGACAGCAAATCAAAGAGAACAAGTATATGTGGAGCAGAGGGTCCATGGGGAAAAGATGGGTAGGTAATTGCTGTGTTCGTGAAAACAAGATCACAGAGCACCCATCCAAAAACGCTGTGAGAGGCAGTCCTTGACATGCTTACTACAAAAGAGTGAATGAGAGCACTGCTCTCAAGTGAAAATAAAACACAATTTCATTCTTTCCCAATCACCCTTTCTTGCAGAGCTCAACAACAGGCCTGAATATAGACCACTGCAGCTTTGCTACAAAATCTAACGAGCTGACTACCTAAACAGCATTTTAAAGATGTCATAGGTGCACTCTAGCCTCAAAGTCTGAGGTAAGAAACCACACTTTGCCCAAAAACTGAAGCCACTTTGTGACGGTAATCCTAAAACGCATTGCAATGAGCTCAGTGATCATATAACTTTGATTATAAATATATTCAGTTCATTCAATTCTGTAAACAGGAGTAGGACTTTTTGTATGGTGTGCATGCTGTACAAAGTTAGTAGCTTTTCAGTTCAGTTTATTTCAGTTAGGAGGCTGCCTTCAAGTACATTGACTCTGACAATGATTTGCAGTGACAAAGCAACCTCAAGTCATTTCTTTTCAATGGGAATTGCCAACTTCTGAAGCCATGCTAAATTTTAAGCTGTTTTTGAAATCGCCCCCGTACCGTGCTATCCACAGCTAAATCATATACTGTAAGTAAGTTCCTTTTTAATGGGTTTTAAAATGGTTTAATTTATACAAGCATGTTTCCATGGCAAATTTTAAAGAAAGATTGTCATCACTGGAGCTCGCAATTACTAATGCGAGTGGCAGCTTTTCCAGTGCTGTTGTTTCGCTCGCTCGTTTTTTATTCACTCCTTCAAGTAGATAATACTTGTAGACTAATGTAGGGAGCAGTGAATGAGGGTAGGTCCTCCTCAGCATTGAACTCTAGAATGAAATGGTCTAGTAAGTCCACATGGCTGCATCAACTTTCAAACCAAGAATTGTGAGGAGGACTTTTAGTATGCTTTGATGTACAAAGTTGCATTTCAGTTCATTCACTTATGAGCTTCAGCAGGCTGCCTTCAGGCGCATTGACTTTGACAGTGATTTGCAGTGACAAAGTGACCTCAAGTCATTTATTTTCAATGGGAGTTGCTGATTTCTGAATCCTAAGCTGTCTGAAATAAGTCCGAAAACTAAGTTTTGATATATTTACGGTAGGAAATTTACAAAATATCTTAATGGAACATGATCTTTACTTAATACCCTTGGATTCCTTTTGAAATAAAAATTTGTTGAAGAACGGTAAATGTGACTGCACCTTAGCATTTATTTACAGCAACTTACAGGCTGTGTGCAGCTGCAGATATTGTCATGGCATGAAAATACTTTATATCAAAGTCTTTATTTTAACTGACTTTCTATTAATACAATATGTCTGTGGTCTCCCAGTGGTTTACATTACGTACAGTTTAGCATTTTGTGATTTTGTTCATTTTCAACAAAACAAAAGAAAACATAATGCTTCATCTCGAAAATCTTTTTTTTGGCTTTATAATGTAATTAGATAAGCTGATTAATTCATTTTTCTGAACAGGAATTTGTGCAAAAGATTGTGGGGGATTGGACAACACAAAGGATACACTTAATACATACTTCAAAACACAAAACATGCTGAATGAAGGACATGAAACAAAAGCTGCCCTTCAAGAACCCTTCAAATTGAGATGCCTTCTGTGTTTGATGGCCTTCTCTCGTTATTTTTCATGGATTATCTATTTGATGCCTGACTAAAAATAATTGAAATAATCAAAATGTATTTGGATTCATTAGCAGTCTTGTGGTGCTGTTGAATAAGTATGTTGCATTTGTCTTTAATTTTAAAACTTAGTATACTAAATACTTAAACAATTAAGACAAATTAATAATTATGCCTTTTAAATTACATAGCACAATATATTGAAAGGCTAAAAATGGTCAAATGAAACATTTTTCCCTCATGTCTACAGAAAACCTTTGCCTTCTACAGTATCTTAGCATAGTGCTAACTTGATAAAAAAGCTCTTGATTAGCTAGAAAATATATCACAGTTACTTGCTACATTTTTGATCAGGTACTGAGGAAGGAGGATAAGATTTTGCAAGAGGATAGAATCTTGCATGACACTGACAACATGATTGGAGCTCAACTTAATGCAAATGAGCAGTGATCTGCTGCTTGATTCAGCCTACTAGCTAGCAAACAACATCACAGCAACTCAGTGACATACAGTGATTTAATTGCTGTCAGTGTGAACACTAACATCTAGAAAGGTGCCCATGTAAGCCGTAGACAGCTCGCTAGATTTTAGGAGAGAGCTTCAATCTAAAGTCGAAAGGTTTTTACCTATACACATTGCTTTCTATGTCCTTATCAGATAGATACAGTACAAACACAAGTCCCGTTTCACCTGACAGTAAATCTGCTGCCATACTGCCACACATTTGAAGTACATTAGCACTAAGTGAAAAACAAAGTGAGAAAAAATAGCCCGGGCCTGGGATTTTTTCATGGCACATACGGCTACTGCCAGGTTTGTTTTAGTTACGGTGCTAAACAGAGAGACGGGCATGATGTTCCATTTGGGCCCGTTTATACAAGCTGAGAGATAAGAGCCAAACGCAGGTCTGGACTCTCTCACCTCTTCCTCCTCCACACACACAGTCTGAGGACGCTTTGGGATCCTTCGCTGAGGCGATTTGCAGTTCTGACCACTTATGTCACCGTGTTTACGCAAATTGCAGACATCTCCAACTATCTGTGTGAGTGGTAATGGGGAAGAGACTAAACTGAGGCTTCAATATGCTTACATTTACAGCACAGGTGATTACAGTAGACAGAAAATTCTCAGCGCTGCAATCACAAACTAATTTTTCACTGCATTTTAGCCTCAAGGACTTCAATAGCTGGAAAAATGTCAACTAAACAGGAGCTTTAGTGTATATATATATATATATATATATATATATATATATATACAGTATATATGTATATAGGATTGTGTGCATGCTTTTAAGCACTGATGTGTTTAATTTTTTAGCCATGGTATATGGCAGCAGTATGTTTTCCAGACGTACTCTCCCACTTTTGAGACCAAGAGCAATGGAGACAGGATAAAACAAGACAGGGTGCTTGCCAGGTTGGCGCAGAGGTCGTAAAACTTTAACTTTCATCACAATCTCTGGGGAATGTATGACCGCCCTTTACACTATGTCTACAGCTGGGAACACGAATAGCACTCAGCAGTCACCTCAAAGGTCACCGCAGGACCTGGCTGGCTGGAAAGCCATCGGGAGAGGATAGCATACTTCAGTCATGAAAGTTGCTTCTGTAATAAAACCTAAAAAGTTAGATTATAACAATGCATGTATTTAAAGTATAAAGGTGTGTTCACATTAGTGAATTTTTTCAGGCAAAAAAGGTCACATAGAAGTCATTTTCAAACCAAGCAGATTTCTGTTGGTCAGCATGGTGAATCCATTTGACCAAGTTGAACATGCTGTGAAACCTTAATGCAGAAATCCTGATCATGTGGATTCCTATTGAAATAGATTTAGCCCATGACAATGCACAGAACAATGGTAAATGTGGCAGCATATTAACATTTGTTCTAAACTCTTTGGGTTTGCTTGTAGGAAATGAAGAACAACAAGCCTTCAAGTCTTCCTGGGAATTTTCCTTTTGCAGTCTTGAATATATGATATGAAATAAAAGAAAAAGTGCAATTTCATATTTCTTCAGTGCTAATGCAATAAAATGAGGAACCAAGCATTAGGTGTCTTAACTGAGTATTTTATCAATATTGTGCTGGTGCAGATCATGGGAAATGTAATTTTTTTTTCATACAAGCCTGTTGCTTCATCAAAAAACTAAATGAGAAATATTTTCTTCCAAGCTTTAGCACTATTTTTATTAAAAGTACACAAAATGTGTATTACAGACTAATTGTATGGTAAATATTAAAAATGAAAGCTAAAAAATTGTCATTACCAATTTGCTTTCACCATGATTTGTTTTTTAATTGACGCCCCCAAACTCAATGTCAAGGACTCCAAAAATGATTTGTGACACTGTGGGTTATTTAATGGCTTGATGGTAGCATAAATTGCAGAACAATTTGTAAAGCAACAAAATTCAAAACTCTTGTAGGCTTGATTTGCAGAGGCAAATATGTAATTGTCATTGGCATCTTGAGGCATTAGAGTGCTGTTTGCATAATTACTGTACTCTTGGTTGCTTTGGATACCAAAGATTCTCTTTAATATGTTATATTAAGATCTAATAGGACACAGACTGATAGAGAATAGGACATAAGGCTTCCATTTGAATAAAAATGATTTTATTGCTCTTACAAAGACCATCAGTGTCAGAGAAAACTCAGATACTGGTTTAAATTTGGATGTGGCTGAGCAACTTCCTTATTCTAGAAACCAAAGCATCATTTATGAATTCTTCATGGGGGCGATGTCCTAGGAGAAAAATATCCTGTATTCATATTGACTGAAGAACGTGGAGCCAATCTTTAAGAAAACAGTTGCAGTTGTTCACTGCATCACATTGCAGAAATAAAACAAAATCTGATTGCCTCCTACGCTGAGTTAAGAAGTGATTCTCTTTCATTGAAGTTGCCTTGTGATAATGAGTCTGATCCTTCATGCCAAATCATTTAACTTAATGAGATAATTAATATATTTGAGATAAAAATAAAGCTATTTTTTGTAATGGGCCAGAGGCCAAAATTTCAAAAGATATTTTTCAAATCCCTGAGTATAAGATTATTGAAAAGATTACACATCTGTTATTTTCTTTCTCGTGTCCAGTGCTGAGGAGATGTGTGGGTGTGTCCTGTGGGTAATGAAGGAACTGACCAATCAACACGTACCCCTCCTCAAACACCAGTGAGAGCATCTTTGAAATTACTGCCAATTACAAGCAGCTGCATTGGGTTAGACAAGTTTTTAAAAAGCCTCTTGAATGCTTGATTTCAGGGGAGGAGTGTGAATGCTGGTGGATTGAGTAGCTAGCGTTAATTTTAACATGTCAGTTTTGTTTGTTCTTTTAAATCATTCTTTATGTAACTCCAAAAAAGTGATGTGTGACCCTAAGACGTTTATAATGAGTGTTTTTTAGTTGGGACGAAGTGATGTTAGTCAGATATTTTTAATATGTTTATGTTTGTATTTTTAAAAGCAAGTTATTTTAAAAGATTTTGCAAATTTTAAAAAGATTATGAACACATTTCTTTAGAATAACATGCACCAGTCAACTATGCCAGAAATGTGTGCAGTAAATTTTTATTTCATGCTCTCCAACTTAATTTGATACTTTGTTTTCCTCATGTTCATTGTTTTGACCAGCTAAAATGATCCTAGACGTGTGTTCAATACAACTATAATCATGTTTCAAATCTCACATTTCAGCATTACTACTCTGCACGAGATTGTTGCCAAAGATAAGATTTCTTTTTGAAAAGTAATACATGAAACCTTTTGGCTGGCCAAATCAACCTCATCATAGACTCAGACTATCTGGCTGCCTGGCATTGCAGCAGTCCTTTTTTATATAAATCTCTGTCTCTCTCTTGATCCCTCTGCAACTCTTATCAGCTAAATGGCTTATCTTTTGAGTATGTAGCAATCAATACATCAACAAGTGAATGAATGAATGACCTCCTTCAGAGTTCATTGCTAACAAAAGAAAAACTTATCAGTATAAGGATTGCTGTTATCATGGGTTTTGGACCAAAATGGAAGCTGTAGAGATTAAATCGAATGGGATGTAAATGGTTATAGGGTGCTATTAAAAAATCTATACATTATTTCCAGCATTCCTCTCATGATAAAAATAGATTTTTGTGAATTAGTTGAACAATTTCATATGAATTTGTATGTTCATGATTCGATTTGTACAAAAACCTATGATTTTTGAAACAAAAGCATAAAGGTCCACCTCTAAACCTCATGGGAACATTGTACGAATATACACTGAGATTGTACGAATCTGTCACAAATGGACCAAAATGTAAAATAGAATTTCCATGAGAGAGTGTTGAATCTTTCTGTGATCAAGGAGTTGCTTCACACTGCTCTTGCTCTCCCTGAGGCGATTTATAATTCAGGATCACAACTTGATGTTCAGCGTTTCTAATGAACGTGGCAGGCTTAGCTGCATAATTCACCTGATCATCAGCATTAAAAAATAAGGACACAATGCATTGTGAGACAATGCTCCTAAACATTGCTTGATCTTATGTTTAAGGATGGCCCACAGGCCACATCCTATAGAACAGCAGAATTCTGAGCTCTAAATGGAAGTTTTTTTGGAAATGAGGTTTCGAGATTTGCACCAGTATCACAGGATGGTGAAAGAGACGCAGCAGTGATAACAGACCACAGAAATTGTGTTATACCATTGTAGGAGGCCAGTATTTGCGTTGGGTCAGGGGTTCGCACATCGCTGGGGAGTGACAGCGAACGTGGAGTGAATTTAAATGAGTTTGTGGGCTGAGAGAGCTGAAACGATGTGGGAATCTGTGAAAAATGATTGTCGCAATGTTACAGTTAGTGCTTCTCGTCTCTGTGTTTAAGCTAGATATGGAGAAAAGTAGTGATTTATCTGACTGGAATTCATCTCAGATATTGTTGAAGTGTTGATTTTAGTGTATTTTTGTTCAAAACGTTCTGTGTGAAAAGCACTGTTGCATTTTTCCTCATCATTCTTCATGAAGAAACACTCAGGGCTGGATTTTCAACAGCACTGCATGGCATGTCGAAGAATAACAACCTTTTTGCAAAGGTCATGTGCAAAGGCTAAACTAGTTAGCGCAAAAGCTATCTGTTAACATTCCCATTCATCTCAATGGCAGTTTCTCTGCTAGCACACGATTTGAAGTTCACCGTTTAAATTCCAGAAGAAATGGGATAGCCTTTCATAGGTGAGAATGTGTTTTGTGTTTTTATGTATCATTTGTATCATTTTTTCAACTATGGTAAATTTTAATGACGTGTTAGCTAATGCTATTGTCTTGTGTTGTGTTAGTTTAGCAAAATCATCTGCTGAAGTCTTAGAGCCCATAGATATATATACGTAAGCCGTCCGCCATATTGTAGCGGTAAACTTGATGTCATTCACCATAGTAATCACTGAATATTCGAAAGATGCCACAATCATGCACAGAACGGCTCAGCGGCTCTGTGCGAACCTACAGTACGGTGAACGATGTCAAAAATACCATTCCAAGATGGGTGCCATATCTACGTGCCTGGCGGGGTCGAATAGGGCATCTATGTCTATGTTAGAGCCCTCAAAAATGGCATGTTTGAATTTGTTGATGCTAACAGTTGATGCTAACTAGTATGCTAACCCTTTTAGTCAGCACTGATTATGGACAATTACTGGATGCTGTCAGAACATCTAGTGAATTGGGTTTGCACAAGTTAAGTGTTTTTTGCCCAATCAATATCCTTTTAAAACTCAGTTAATGGGGCACAGAGGGGTGTGTGTGTGTGTGTGTGCGTGTGTGTGCGTGCGTGCGTGCGTTTGCTCTTTCTCACATGTGAAACCCTCAATTTATCAGTTTTGTGTTGGCAAACAAACTGACGCTGTACAAAAATTAGCTTAGAATTAGTACTTAGCTCTGAATATCTCACCCAGCTGTCATTATATAACTGAGCATTTCTCTGTATATTGATGCATGAAAAACACAAAAGAACAAAGAACTAAATTAGAATTAAAACAATAAACCACTTTAACTGAATCCTTTCCCCTGCCGGGCAGATGGACGCCTGCTCTTCTGAAGATCTGAAGAGCTGCGAATGTGAATATGAAGATCAGAGGGAGAGAATGAGACACCTGCTCGCCACAGTCCTGCACGACGACAGTAACATCACAGTGAAAACCAGTCAAATACACAGGCTTTCATGAGCCAAAGGGACAGCGGCTTATCAGATACATCTACTCACAGAAATCTATTAGTGCGGAATATTAATTTTTGTTTTTCCACCAGAATGTTTTCTTTTTACATGGAAAGATCATTTTTTTCCATGATGCTACTTCCCAGAATACTTGCATTTTCATGTGAGATCTGATTAAAATGACAAACAAAAATGTACATTTATGATTTTTCTTGAGCACATCACATATATTTCATTTTAAGCATGGTTTTATTTGACATTGTTGTGCTTATGATGCTTACTTTATGAACATGTATTATTCTGATGGAAATAATAGTAACTCTGAGGACTTTTATTCTTCTTTTCCACACAGTAAATATTGATGTGACTTTTATTTCACTCTTAATCAGATATATTTTTTTAATATATTTACATTTTAATGATGGATTTTCATATTTTAAGAAAGTCTGGGACAAGAGTAAAATAAATTTAATTAATGAATAAATTAATTTTAATGAATGGTAAAAAGTTTCCAAAACCATATTAATATGACTGACTTACAACAATCATTTTAATTAAAACAATAATAATGTTAAATAAAATAACTGTTGAATAAAAGTGACTGATTTCATCACTGCCATAGATCAACAGCTAATGGATAATGAAAGCTAATGTGGGGTGTCTGACCTTTTGACTGAATTAGCGCAAGCAGTTTATTGACACTAAAATAAAATAATATAACTCTAGCATCTAGTTGATTGGATGCATTCAAACATGCAGAATGAGGTTGCTATATAAACACAGTAAAAGCGTTTCTTTATGAGCTATTAGCATGTTTAAGACTGGCCTCTGCTTCCCATTACACTAAACTGAAGAAGGAGCTGACAAACCTCTCCTACTACTCAGTAAAAAGCGAAAAAAACCCACACTTGTAATAATGCAGATGGCTGACAAAAAGCCATGTGGTCCTGTCTATGTCTCTCCTGAAGATTGAGCTACATGACTATGATGTGGTGGGCAGGATCATACTGACATTTTTCCCAATAATGCATTATAATGATGAAATATTCAGGCTTAAATGTCAGGAGCTGCAGCAGAAACCTTTAGACTTGACTGCAAGCGAAGAAGAAAAATCTCGTCTGACAAAATGGCGGAAAAAAAATTATGAAACTGTTCTGAGCGGAATAAAAAAACTAATTGATGAGCAAAATATATTTCAGGCCAAAGCAAGATGTTATTTGAAAATATAAGAGTGGCAATAAATAACACTCCTAAACAGGCTAAAAAGCATTGACTATCAAAGTTTTACTGAGCATTTTCTTGAGGGAATTTGTCGGCAAAGTTTCAAAGCCAGATTCTGTAAGTTCAGGACAGTCACATCATGACTGGTCTGTTATTTTCGGCCCTTGGGTCAGAGAAACTGAAGTTGCTCAAGCAGAGAAACCGTCCTTCAGTTACAGAAGAATAATGCAAGCCTTTAGCTATCTGTGTAACAACTTTTATTTGAGCGCTCACACTCTTTCTCCCTCTCTCTCCCTCATTTCTCATGTTGTTTTTGTTATTCCATAAATTTTTTAGACTGCTAATGAGCTGACTGTTTGCAAACTAAAGAGTTGAACAGAATTTTTATTTATTTAGTCATTTCAATTATTTATTTATTTATTCTTTGTTTCTTTGTTTAAAGAATTTTTAATCAATGTATTTACCTAAATGATATTTTATTGAACTTCATTGATTAAAAGTATTTGTTTGTCTAAAGTATGTATTTACTTAATATTTAAATATTTATTATTTTATTTACTTATTATTTATTGTTTTTATAGCCTTTGTTTAAAAAAAATCACACCCACACACACACACACATCATACAGACATAAATCTATCTATATATATATATATATATATATATATGTGTGTGTGTGTGTGTGTATGTATATATATATATATATATATATATATATAAATTATATAAAATATTTTATCCCAGGTCAACATGTATACAGCTAAAAAGGATACTATATATATTATATATAAAGGATTTTCTGTTTTAAACATTTTATTGTTTCAAAAGGCTGATTATAGGACAAAAAGGCAATAGTTTGCAATACTTGAGCACATTTGTTGCAGAGTACAAATCAAATTCTGCTTTAGCGGTGTAGTTCATTGGATTCTTAAACTTGCTGAATGTGCAAGGACAGCCTTAATGCTTTTTTTTTCTCAAAAAATATATAATTAAAGAAGATTGTATTCAGCTTTTATTGAGGACCTGAGAGCCCTGGTGAATTTCTAAACAGTCCGAGTCCAGTGGTGGGTCGAAAGCTGTCAGGCTCTCCAAGCAAATCCACATTTATCTTCCTGCAACCGCACCGACTCACTCACTTGCATTTAAATGCTTCGATAAGCAGCTGCTTTCCTTGAACCGCTTCAATTAATGGACTTCCTGAAGGACTCTCGTTGGAGGTGCTAATGGGTCTTTTTTCCCTCTTAAACTTTCTCACTCCTGGCGCTGTTTGCTTTCACCTTGCTCCTTGGGTCAGTCTGAGGTAGCAGCGCGACCGTAGCCCCTGACAACAGTCACTATGGGATCCGAGAGTTGCTTACGCAAATGAGAGCGACCATACAAGAGATAAATGGTATCGTGGGAGACAGGCAGTGCGCTGGCCTTTCCCCTCAGAGCCCAACTGCTTTTAATGAGCTACATTTTCAGCTTTAGCTTCAGCTGGGAACAAACAAAAGCTCAGTCCCAGCAAGCCACAACAAAAACAGAACAATGTAAATTTTGAATGACAGCTGAAAGGGCAAAGTCATTACAGAAAATGCATTCACATCTCCATGAAAATAACAGCTTTTATGTGGCCCCTGGAGTTTGACCCCAAATAAACATGTTTACTCATCTTACATATACGTTTTAGCAGACACAAGTACATTCAAGCCCATACATGTTGTAAATATGTACATTAACCCTTGACTTTAGCATTGTTAGCATTATGCTAATGCTCTAATTTCTGTGGAATGAATCTATAAAAGGGCTACAAATCTGGGAAACCAACAGACACAGATTGTCTCGTCTGTTTTGTGCTGTGGTTGTTTTTGTCATTGTTAATATGAATAATCAGCAGGAGACACGGTTTGGTCATGACAAGACATGCTTGGTTAGTTTTCACATGAAGGAGTCAATAAGAATCTCACACTCATAACACTAACCTGCTTATTTTCTGACCGCTGTCAATTTTCGCTCAATGTGACGTCTTGCAAGTCTGAAACTGCGTCTGTGAGTGATTAACACCTAGAAGAAAACAGAATGAGAACAAAATCATTGTGTAAGACAATGATGCTATAGTGAAACATTCAGATTTGCTTTAAAAAGATAATTTAAAAAAAAAAGAAAAAAGTGTTATCTATTTTATATTTTATTTTATTTTTATATTTTGCTATCTACACTATGGATAGCATGTCAGATCTGTATGCTGAAACCATTGTTTTATTTTAGTTTGTTATGACGTTTTTTAAATTTTTTTATTTTGCTGTAGCTAGCTATTACAGTCTCAGTTATCCACAGCATGCCAGACCCCATGCTGAAAATGGTAAGATGATTATCAAGATATTTCATAAATGAACATATACAAGGGTCATTGGAGTTGCCAAGCCTTGTGAATAATGACCTTTTCAGTTCTGCTTGTATTTGTATTTTATTTTATTTTTTAATTTCATGTAATTTTTATTGTATATTATTATTTAAGGTATCTTATTTCCTTATTTTATTTTACTATGTACTGCAGTCTCTGTTATGGATAGCATTCATATTTCCCTTACATTTTTATTTTTTATTTCATTTCGTTTCATTTTATACTCTGTTATGGATAGCATACCAAATCCGTATGCTGGAAGCATTCTACAATGATTATCAAATTACTCAAAATATTTCCTAATTGAACATACAAGGGCCGCTGGATGTGTCAAGCTTTGTGAATGATGACCTTTCCAATTCTGCTGACTCTTCTGCTGAGCTCTGTGAGCATGACAGCCACTTAATCAATTGTTAATAGACTGTCCCTCTTTCCTATTAAATAAACTGCCAAGGAACTGTCTGGATTTAGCCTGAGAATACTTTTGCTTCTGTTATGGGTTTAAAACTACCTTTCCTGCCTGTATATTGTCCTTAATCTTCAGCATATTTTTGTATTTATTATTCCCCAGTTTCTACATAGATTTGGAGTTCATAGTGCCATTTTCTGAGACAAAAGACTATCAAGTCTAATGCTCACTCATCTGTAGTGTCAATATAAATGGCCCTGTGTTTGTTTGTGAGAGAATGAGGGAGAATTCAATGGGTTTGAATGTATCTCCCCATCTATCTCAGCCATTGAAAAAGCTGATTTGCATCGGTTATGTTCTGTGTCCCTCTGTGCTTTGTGAAAGGTGCGCCCAGACAAATATCGATTCTTTTCTCCTTCTTCATACTTGTTAATGACTGCTATTGTTTAGTCAGCCTGCAGTCGTCCTCACTGCGGTAGTGCCATTGATCCAAACGGAGAGTTCACTGCGCTTATACTCTTCTCTGCTTAAACCTGTCAGCAGCTAAAGTGAAAAACACAAAGACTAGCAGTCGCATTTGTAGGATATCTGACTGCCAGTTTCTGTCATTATAAACGAATGAGCTCAAGATGTAAAAAAAAACTCTTTGCATTACCCTAAATCACTGAAGAAATCTTTCAAGCCATGACTCATCTGATTTCACACAGTAAAAACCATTTTAGCATTTCCAAATGCAACTCTGTAGAGTGAGGGTTTTAATTAATTAATTAATTTTATTTATTTATTTATTTGTAATTTCTGTTTATTTATGAATGCATTGTTTTTATTTATTATATAGATATATTTGCTTATAGAAAATGTTTCTAAATATTTCCTTTAGATTTTATGTATTTATATGCAATTTGTTTATTTATTAATGCTTTTAATTTATTATATAAATGTATACATTTGTTTATAGAAAATATTTATAGAATTTTTTGGTATTTATATGCAATTTCTGTTTAATTATGAATGTTTTTGTTTACTATATAAACGTGTATATATTTGTTTATATAAATTGTTTAAAAATATTCTATCTTTTGTTTAGAATTTATTTGCCATTTCTGTTTATGAATGCATTGTTTTTATTTATTATATAGATATATTTGCCTATAGATGTTTATAAATTTTGTTTAGATTTTATTTATTTATATGCAATTTCTGTTTATTTATTATTATTATTTTTATTATATTAATGCATATATTTGCTTATATAAAATATATGAATAATTTTCATATTTTTTATTTGTAATGTCTGTTTATTGAATGCATTGTTTTTAATTATTATATAAATATATTTGCTTATAGAAATTGTTCATAAAATGTATGTATTTATTTGTTTGTTTGTTTAGGTACAAAGAAATGTTTAAAAACTGTCGATCTCAAAGAATTCCCTCAATATCTCTTTAAGAAGCATCCTTAAACCTCAGTTCTTCAATTCATTTTAATTCAGCAATAACGTATCAGGTGAGTTTGGTTTCTTAAACAACATTTTTTTCTTTCTGCAACATGCACAAACAATGGACCTTTTTCTTTTCTAAGCTCAAATACACATTTTCATTTGATTATTGCCCACTCTTCATGCTTTCTAGCTACCTAGCAACATGTTAAAATTGCCCTTTTGTGATGTTATCTCCAGTACTTTTCATGTGGAGGTCAAAGCAGTGCATGGAACTTGAATTGAATCCCTGTTGTGAAGGAGCCTTTATTTCATTTCAAAACAGCTTCCATCTACTTCTGTGCTGAAGCGAATAAGGAGTCAAAGTAAAAACGCTGGTGAGCAGATGTGTATTGAAAGTTCGGTCCCTGATTGCCAGACCGTCTGCCACCAGCCAAAGCTGTTCCACCTAATTGCAAGTGACAAAACACAAAGCATGAGGCATACGCTTTGAATCGGCGAAGAGTCGGATTGATCATGCTTTGTTTTTAATTAAGGGGTATTGTAGTAGAGTGTCTAGGGAAATCTCAAGCAGAATAGCAACTTTGTGTTTGATCTAGATAACATCTGCATGTTATTGCTAGTGCTCTTTTGTTTTTCATGAAAAAGTGTCAGAATGGAGTTTCATGCCCACAACACGTGTAATAGTACCTTCAAAGCACAAGAGAGAAAAGGCTTATTCTCATCAAGAGGGAACATTGATTGGGTGCAATACATTCTTATTGACATTTTAATTCCACAGTATTGAATTGTATTGTATGCATGTATTTAATGTGTAATTTCTTTTTATAAATGTATATTTTTATAAATAAATGACAAATTTAATATATGAAAATGTTTATTAATTTATTTCTTTCTAGTATATACATTTATAAATATTTAATTTCTGTTTATTAATGTATTATTTTATTATATAAATGTATATATTTGCTTATAAATAAATTGTTTAGAAAATTTGTCTTTGTTTAGTTTAGCCTTTGTTTTTGTTAGGTCGTGTGGACTACAATCTCTAGGCAATTCATAACTATTTCACATTTTACAATATTCATACGAATGAAAAAAAACCCAAAATTGCTCTTATGTAGATTTTAATTCTACAGCATTTGTAACCCCGGTTAAATGAAGTGTAATTGAAGGGAGTTATTTAATTTATTCACAGTTTAGTAACGTCATAGTTCTCTAATAAAAGTTGAAAAGAAGTGTAGAAGTTATTAAATAACATTTAAAAATTAGTCAATTTACCCTATTTAGAAGATTAGTCATTGACCAATGAGAGCTCTTTGTTGTTGCGCGCCCTACGTGTCGATGAGCATGCGCAATGACAGAAGAGACGAGCCTGACAGAGAAGAAAAGACGTGATCTGATCTTCGCAATCTAATTTAAAGAAATATAGATTAAAAATCCACCGAAAAGTGTATGAATTAATTTATCTCGAACCATCCAGTATCTAA
>JAFVLL020041974.1:0-39288 GCA_021397915.2 Tor tambroides
GCTTTGCAACATTCACACACACACAGAGACGCGCTCGCTGAAGAGCAGAAGCTAACATGTGCGCTTGCCGGTTGCACCTTTAAGCTTCCTGGTTGCTCACGTCACCTCGCTCGTGACGTCTCGCTTTGCTATTGGACTGATTTCACACATGCTTCAGTACGGTGTCTCGCCGGTGGCGTTCCCAAAGCGTTCGACGCAGCTCGAGTTCCTGAAGGGGAACTTTTCTGTTTTTAGTAAAGTTGTTGTCATGTAAATTTATCCTGAATGAATTGCATGTGTATGGGGGTAAAGTGTTTAAATGTGATTAAAAAAGTGACATAATAAAAACATGAATGACTTTCTGTTGTTTTGTATAAATTAACTATATAATATAACATTATATATGACATTATTTAATCATGAGTTCAGTCCTACACTGAAAAAAAATTGGTGTAGAACCAATTTTCACTCAGAAATTGCTACAAAAGCTTAACCAATGGTATGAGTCTGGGGCGGGACTGTCTGTTTATCAGCCAATACATTTACATTTACATTTACTCATTTAGCAGACACTTTTATACAAAATGACTTACAAATGAGAACAATAGAAGCAATAAAAAGCAACAAAAGAGCAATAATATGTAAATGCTGTGACACGTCTTGGTTAGTCTAATGCAGTACATGTAGCAAGGCTTTTTTCAGGATGGAATGAAAGGTGGAGTGTCATCAGCATAGCAGTGATATGAAAAGCCACGATTCTGAATGACAGAACCTAGTGATGCCATGTAGACAGAGAAGAGAAGTGGTCCCAGAACTGAGCCCTGAGGCACCCCAGTAGCTAGACATTGTGACTTGGACACCTCAACCCTCCAAGATACCTTGCAGGATCTATCTGAGAGGTAAGACTCAAACCACTGGAGTGCAGTTCCTGAGATGCCCTTTGGTGGTTTGACAGGAGGATCTGATGGTTATCTGTGTCAAAAGCAGCAGACAGATCCAATAAGGGGGGCGTACCATAGGTTCCTATCAGGCAAATTCAATTACATGGTTTTCGAAATAAACGTTATGGTTTGCAAAACTACTCCTTTTCCCACACTGTGTCTACCACAGATTTAATTTCAAGAGGAAATGTAGACGCTTGTGCCTAAGTTAAACATTTAGCATTGTTAACTAGTGCATATACAGTAAAAAGAACATTTCCTTTTAAGGAAAGAAAATTCTATTAGAGCAGCAAGTCTTTTAAATTAACAAACCTGACTATCCCTATTCACTAAAGCTTTGAGAGGAAGCTGTAATTAGCAAAGGGTGAACAGTAGCGGCTGAATTAAACTCATAATGACAGACATTTTAAGCCCAAGGCGAATGTTTTATCAATTTGTTTCAGGAGATTTTGGCATGTCTTGTTAAGAGGCTGTTATGTTGCTAATTGAAGTCTGAGTGAGGTTGAGATTGTATGGTGGAATGAGGAAGTAGGAATCATTTTTCATTGACAACTCAATGAATATCACATTGAGTGCAATTATGCAAAGAAGATGAGCTAATACAGCAAGATTTAAAAGATTATTCAAATGGTGGCTGATTGCTAACTGTTAAACTATCTTTTCACATGGTACAAGACATTCAAT
Organism: Tor tambroides; assembly: GCA_021397915.2. NCBI lineage: Eukaryota > Metazoa > Chordata > Actinopteri > Cypriniformes > Cyprinidae > Tor > Tor tambroides. The sequence continues at coordinate 1,605 of JAFVLL020041974.1, forward strand.
CCGACTTGTGCTTTAGCTTCAGTCTCAAATGAGCCATGATATTTAGTTTCAAGCGTGATTTTATGGTGTTTTAATGCCACTTCTGAATTAGCAGTAGTTGCTTTATTGAAAACGTTTATTATTAATTGACCTACACAAAGGCCTAAACACTCATACAGTGGAGGATTTTAGTAAAAATCAATTACACCTGTTGATAACGTCATATATTTGCACTGCAGTCTAGCAATGGCCATTGATAATGACGCAGCACTAGGTCATCGCTTTTAGTGCCTGGTTAAACTGGATTTCAGGTGGTTAGTGAATAAGATGCAGGTGCAAAACCATGTACAAATGTGATGCAACTGTGAGTTCATTCCATTGAGCTGCCAAGTTTGTTACAGAAAATGTCCTGATCCTTCAGCCTAACATTGCTAGAGATTTCTGGCTCATGTTCTTTGAGAACACATTTGTTTGTTTCTCTTGTCCCATGTGGCCCATAATGTCTCAATGGCCTGCGAATTTCAAAAGTGTGACGGTGTTTAAAGTTTTCCTAATGAACTCTCCCAAACTGTCATTGCCAGTCAAGCCTCGAGAGACATAAAGTTGACCAGAAATCACTTTTTTTTTTCACTGTTCGACGTTCACAATTGTTCCACTGTTTTTTCCAAGTCCTCAGTGTTTGTTGGTGGGAAAACCTTGAACGTCCATTTAATGTCTTTTCCATAACACTGGAGTTTTACAGACTTGACATTCAACAATTTCTACATGACATATGGCTATGTTTTAGTTAATCCTATGCTATATCTCCCCTCAGTTGGTGAGAATTTGATTGTTCACTCTGGAATTAGAGACGGGCTTGCCAAGCACAAATTCTTGTCATTACGCTGTTGGGAGGAGTGCTGTGTTCGTTCCTCTTGACTTAGTCTCAATGGGTTTAACATCTTTCATTGTGGCCGTTCCTGTTCAAAACAGTTGCTTTAAACTTGACCTTCGGCTGTCTGCACTCATCTTAACATAATTTAGCTGACAGCCAAGAAATATATATGGCTTCATGCATAGCCCTCTACCAGACGGCTGACAGAAATATTCGTGGTCAACGTTTTAAACCGTTTTCTAAGTTACTTGAAAGCGAATGGTGTCCAACTACTACACTGCAAATAGTTTCTTTTGCACCTTTACAACTCTTTGCTACTCATAGTGAAAATACTGCACATCCTCTGTATGTCAATGGATACCTAGATGTGATGCTTTTGAACAAAAATATGGCCCTGCATGATGATCCCACTTGTTGAAAAGAAGTACACTTTGGCATAAAAAACGTGTTATGTTAAAAATGCTTTAAAAGAATATACAAGTGCAAATAAAAAATCATACACTTAATTAATGTTATTTGCAAGTAAATTAAAATTTGTTATTGTTTAATTTTATAATAAATGCAATTAGTTATCTAAAGCACATTGTTGTGTAATTTCATAATTACTCCTATAGTATTTGAATTATGGTTAAAGTATACTACTGAATGTACTGACAAGCATTCATGGTAAACAAAAATATACTTTAATGTAATTTCTATTAAAATTTGTATGTCATATCATTAAATATATTTGTAATTGCACATTTGTAATGATAAAGTTGTAATTTAGTACATTTAAAATATATTACCTTTAAATGTAACAGTACTTTACATGTGCATGTTAGTATGTTAGTCAACACATCAAAATAAGTGTACTTTAAAGTGTAGATTATTAAAAAAGTGATTTAAAATGCACTTAAAGTAAAAGTTTTATTTTGACATTATTAGACATTACAAAGTGCCCTTTTTAAAACCTAAGTGTACGAGACTAGGTTGCGAGAAACAGTTACGAAAGTGAACTCTCTTTAAGCACAGGCCAATAATATTTAATAATATTACACTATTTGCAAATATTAGTTTTTTATATTCTTTTAAGAACTGAAGTATTAATACAATGAAGCACACTTCTTATTTAGAAGTGCTGAACCCAGCTGTTCATACGTACCTCAACAAATATGAGATAAAGTGATGTGCGACAGATGTGCTAATTCCTTCCTGGCTAATTCTTATCTTTATACACACATACAAATGTAATTAGATGTTGGGTTGAGTTGTCAAAGATAATTGCATTCTCATGTTGATTGGAAAAGTAAAATGATTCAATGCAGCGATTCACTGAAAGCAGTATCGGAAAAACTATATATATATATATATATAGTGTTTTGCAGTAACAACATTTTTTTTTAAGAGGAACTAGCTCACCTACTTTTAAAATAGTATATTTTTTCCATGCAAAAAAGGTACTTTTCCCCCACAGTATAGTGTTGCAAATTGCTACATTGTTGTTTTTTTGTTTCATTGTATTGCATGTGCAACTTTGCAGCTGATAGAGTCCATAATTAAATATCCAAAACTGTCTTCTCCACTTCTCACATGTAGCCAGTTAGTGAACTGGTTTGTTTGAATGCTTCATGCAATTAATTAACTTCCCAGTGTTTTTGGTTAAGAAATATTTAGACTAGAAATTAGATTAGATGTTTGGAAATGTCCATATGTTTTTGATTCGATTAAATGCATTGTGTTTTTGTGCAGACTCTTAAAAATATGAGGTGGTGCAAACTAACATTGCTCATATGATAGGAAAATTCCTTTACATAGTGAAAAATGGTGCTGAATTTACATTAAAACAGTTTTCACTTAGAAATTTTAAATTTAACAAATAATTGCAAAGTGGCTAGTGACACATTGAAAGCGAGGTATTTTGAAGTAGAAAGACTGAAATAGTAGTTTCTTTTAAAACACACTCCAATAATCTGTTTTATTGACAGCTTCGGAAAATCTATTTTTTTACAGTGTACAGTATGACAACAACTCTGGCATGAGCTTCAAAAGGCGAAAAAAGCCTAAGATTGAGTCAAATCCAATTACGTTTGTTAAACTTGCTATACAGTTCCAAGTCACTATACAAACATATCTGACTGCCATGATTGACCAATCAGAATCAAGTATTCCAGAGCACCACAATAAAATCAAATAAGCAAACAAGATTTGATGTCCAAGCTTTATTGGTGCTTCTGAAAGAAAGTCAAAATAAAAGTTAAGCTATAGATCTGCATTACTATGTATGAGTCAGAAACCTGTTCTGTGAGACTAAACAATACCTGAGCATGGAGAATGCATAGATAGCACTGCTGTAAGAATGATCTCAGAGGAGAACACAAAATGAGGCTTTTTGGAATGATTAGATATTCCAGCTTGTGAAAACTAGCTAGTGAGCTGTTGGTTAGTGTGACTAACACCGTTCATTCAGGTCTTAACAAAACCAAAGCTCATCATTACATCATCTTTTCACAGGATTTAACATCAAACGTCTCTTTTAGTTATGTGGAGGTGAAAACAGGTAAGATGGCTTCGCATCACCGTCTACAGGTTGTTGTTAATGAGTGTTTATGGCTGCAGGAAATGGTCTCTAAAAGCCATACAAGCGTTCTAGTCGAGCAGCTGTGAGTGCCAACAGAATGACTCAGGCTAGAAGTTCACGCAGACACGACTGGCCAGACATGCTCTGGAAAGGTGCGTGATAATTCTTCTCAGGCCACACACAGCGGAAATGTGAGAGGTTGTAGTAGATCCCATAGATCTCAAGGCTGTAAATCCAATGTGGAATTCATTTTGGGAGAAGTTACCAAGTCGTCACACATACGGTCTTATATAAGCACAGTGACAGACACTGAAGGAAGTCTACCAGCTGACGAAAGCAATCGCAAACCCTAACAGAGAAAACACACACGCAGCATCTCAGCTGAATGCAGTTTGCACAGTACACCCAAGTGAAAAAAATACATGTATTTGAAATACATTTATTTCATGTATCCTACAAATAGATTTACATATTTATGTACTCTACTTAATAAAAATACCAAGCAATTGTACTTTTAGTATACTAAATTGGTATACTTAAAGTCTGCTAAACTGGAACAACTAATTTTATGCTTAATGCACTTTAATTGTGCGAAAGTAGGGATGAAGTCCAACTAAAGATATACTGAAGTATATTTGACAGTCTATATTACAGTATATATTACAGTCCTCATCAATACTGACATTATAACACATTTTAGGTTTAATATTAAGAAATGTGCTTTGTGCACAAGTAGTACTCCAAATAAAGTTAAATTATATATATTTTTTATATCAGTCTCGAGTGATATGTAAGTAAATATGTAAATAGAATTGAACTATGCTTGTTATGAAATAAATGTATTTTAAATATATTACTTTTTTTTACTAGGACAGTTAAGTGTTTTAGAGCCATATGCATTTTGACCCTTTTTGAACATTTATTTGATGTCTAACAGTAAATGATCAATTTCAGTATTATTTCTGAAAGTCATGAAATTTTTCATTTACAGTGTCATTTACATCACATCTATATCTTAAATGATTTTTTTTAAATATATAATAATCTGATATGGAAATTACATTTTAAAGATTTTTTTGTTTATTATTATTATTTTTTAAAAAAAAAATGACCAACTCATTTATCTTGCTAAGTCTCAAAAAATTGCAGCTTTAATTGCAAATGATACCATAAACCATAAAAATATTCTGTTATTTAAGGTTTATTTCCCTTGGTTCTTCGACATCATGCCTCATATTTAATTTCAAGCTCTTAACTGCAGGTAAACCTTTACACTAATATTTGAAAAACCTTTTTTTAGGACCAAAATTGTCCATTGTGACAGAAATGAGGGTGCAATTGAAAGAAAAAGAAAAGCTGAAATCTGTTAGTTTTAATTATGTTTTAATGTTAATTAAATCCAATCTCTGTGATATAAAAGCTTCCAAAATTAAAGAAACATACTGTACTGAAAGTTTGGGTCAGTCGTTTAGAATGCAAAAGATCTATCATTTGATCATGATATTGATAAACTGCTACACAACTGTTTAGTGAATTTGCAACTTAGTTTCCAATTGTCAAAATAATTTTAGAATGACATTTGTCTGCAATTTTCCATTTTATGTAACATAAAACAAATTTCTAAAATCATTCTCGTGTACGCTTTTGCATTGATTTGAATGAATTGAATCATCCACAAGATCCAGTTTCACAGAAAGCATGATGGGAGCTTTTAAATAGGAAGTAGTTATCATTTTCCGCTCAGTGGCAGATATGCATTTTTTGCATACTGAACTGATTTGAATTTGTGTTAAGCACAGGAAAGCTTTGAATGTGGGTGGTTGATATTGTCTGCGGCATCTTTTATAATTATCAATGTCAATTTAAAATGAATTGGTGAAAGTGATTAAAAATGGTCAAAAAGAAATAGCGAGCAGTTACAAGACTCAAGATATTCAAGTACATTCACATACTGTTTAAACCTAAAATCTTCATGTTGATAAAAAACAACGTCCATGGACATGTTATGCAACAGCTACACACTGAACGTACACACTGAAAGCGAGCCATATATTAAGCCACAGGGTAACAGTAAATATTCTCACAGCTGTCTGAATCATCTGTTAATCTTAAACATGAAATTACTTGTCTACTTACCCACCTGCAGTAGCAAAAGACAAAGTAGTAATGTAAAGTCAGGGCCCACAAGGGGAAAGTGGTTGCGGCAAGTTCAAAGCCTGCTGATTGTGTGTGTCTGTTCTGTGTATGTTTTGGAGACAACCTCATGTAGAGACAAGCACTGCAAAACATGTCATCTGTCTATGAAATGAAAACAGAAATACAGTGGGCGGGGTACAGGTGAAGGCATCATGCTCTGCGGTCAAGCTGAAATTAGGCCATATCACAACTGTTAAGCAAACTTCTCCCAGTTGTTATTTTAGTGGCGATTGTCGACCCAAAATGAGTCATTAGTCACTTGTGTACATAAGTCCAAAACCTCAGCTCTCAGGGATTGGATCAAACATGCTCGTTTGTTAGCTGAACGAAAGGGAAGATTCAGATCTGGGAGAGGCATAGATTTAACCTTGGACATGTAGAAAGAAGAAAACGTTTGCAAACTATTAAAAGACATAAAGTATAAATGATGCATGGAGGTCTAAAAGCCTGAGGCCACATCGTGAAAATCTGGGATTTCAATTAGAATTTAAACATGGACATAATGTTTTAGAATTTAAAACAAAGTAATGTTGTGATGCAAAATGAATAGGAAATATTTCAGAACCTGTACATGTAAAACGAATAAAAAAAACAACAACTATATTTCAGAATCTGTACTATTTCTGTCACTAATCAGATATGTAAATTTGTGAAATAGTGCATATACAGAAATACAGAAAATAGATGTTCTTGCTTCTTTGAATTAATGATGCATAAAATCAATTGCCACCCAACACTATATAGCAAAACTTTAGGCGCCCATTAAGGATCTTCCTACTTTTTTTTACATTCCAGGACTGTAAAAGCATTTACAAACTTTCTGCTGTTTTATACTCTAATGTATCAGTCAGTACAGCGATTGGATGTGAATCAATCCGTAAAACCAAAGAGAATTATGTCAAATCAATAATTTGGATATTTCACACCAATCACAATTCAGATTTTACACTAACTTGTCACATTATGTGACATTGCTTCAGTGAGAAAAAAAACCTACCACAACTTTCATCTTAATGTTCAAAATAATGTGAGATTATTAATACAATAGAAATGTGTAAAATTTCACTAAAAATTCTTGGCAGATATATAAATTTGTTCACACTTCAGATTGGGGGCCAATTCTTACAATTAACTACGACTCAATAAACTCTTAATTTTCTGCTTATTAATAGTAAGGTAAAATATGGTCATGCAGAATAAGGCATTAATATGTGCTTTATAAGTACTAATAAACAGCTAATATGCTAGTAATATGCATGCTAATAAGCAACTAGTTAATAGTGAGAATTGGTCCCTAAACTAAAGTGTTATCATCGTTTTTATTATAGAAAGCAGCAAGTATTTTAACAACGCTCAAACTTTTTTTAACCCCACTGTAAGTTGGAAAACAAAAATATGAGATCAGTTATATGATACAGAAAAAAAAGCTGCAGTGTGTTTAAATTGTGTGATTCCTGCAAAAAAAGTGCAAATACTGTCAACCTCTTGGGATGAAATCCATAGCTTGACAAAGAATTTTGTGATGTATTTGGAACCGAGGAATAATATCCTATAAACATTTTAACAGAATTCGCATCAGGGTTTTAAATGAGAAACAGATTTTTGGAGTGAGTTTATAGGTTTTTTATGAATGGTTTCAAGATTCATACGTTCAAGCATCTGTCTGGGCATGTAAACAATCCTCTTCTTCGTACAAAGATTATTACATTTGGATATTATTGCACGATCCAACTGATCTCAGAGAAAGCTTTGGGGTTAAACGGCTCTATCAAAGATGAAACAACTCTGGCATTGCAATGACCTACCAATAATTATGCTTAAACTTCTAATTTGCAGAAGTTGCCTGACCTCACCAATACCAACAGCGCATGTGTTTGTTATCTATTAGCACTTCTTTACTGACGTTGATATATTCCAGCATCGCACCTCATTTTAACGTCATTCTATTAATTTATCACTTTCACTTCCCTACTCAAATGTTGCGTGAATCACCATGGGAACAATTTTCAAGCTCTTGTGTGGCCATAGGGGGCATTAAATTTTGCTCTCTGTCAAAGGTCAGTCTTCTCTGCACAAACAAACACGGCTTAGCGCTCCAAAGCGAGCTCAAATACTCATAAAACTGTCTTGGCGGTGCATACAAGAGCCCGAGGGCTGTCCAAACTCTGAAATCCATCAGAAGATACTATATATTCCAGATCGTTTCAGCCGAGTGCCAGGGAGAGTCAAACCGGACCCCGGAGTGCGTGTTTGTGTCGGCTTTCGGTCTGCAGAAGTATTTTGTGTGTGAACATGGAATGTTGGGTGAGAAAAACTAGATCCACCTCATCTATTTTGTTTGGCCAGATGGTCAGTGCGCTCTTATTGGGCCTCATAGTCAACAGGTCATTTTATATATTCACGGCCAATGCCAGGACTAAGCTATAGGCTCGAGTTGATGGCCTGGGTAACTTAAACACCCAGGGGAGTTGCTGGCAGTGGCCCACCTGCCTCATTAGAAGCCCTCATTACCTCTCATTACCACAGCGGCACGCTACGCTACGTGAGCACAGATCTACAGAGAGAAACCTTTAATTCAGGCTCCATGGGAAACCTGACCCTGCTCATGAATAATAATAGCCGACATCATTGTATGGAAGGAAAATAGCACTGTCCATCTGCTTCAGGACAAGAGAGCATCTGGGAATTTGAAAGGCTTCACTCACTCAGTGTCAAGTAAACGTTGGTCTCTATCCAAAGCGACTTCAAGAGGGCCGTCAACCTGCATTTGGGCAAGGCAAGCGTATGTATACAGCTCTGGTGGATGCATTATGCGGTACATAATTGCACCTAGAATTTTATTGTTTTTATGCAGGCGACTTCATCTTTTACAGATGATGTCTGAATTGCCCAAGCTTGCTCTGGACGGTATTCAATTCCTTATGTGTTAAAAAAGCACGTCTTATTTGTACATTCCAACTTTCCGGATCTATTACATCATTCTGCCAAATATTCATAAAATCCCTCTGCCTTCTCTGCATATTCGGACTTCAGCAGCAGCCCTGAAGCCGGCTGACATGCTAACCGCAGCTCCTGCCCAGATGAAAATGATAAAAACCTGTAACATGTTCCATGTCTCGGAGAGGAATGAAGCAACGATAGCGAGACCCTCTGGTTGTGTAACATGAGTGGTTTGACGGATAGATGGAAAGAAAAAGGGAAAGGGGGAGGTTTGATGTTTTAGGGGTCTCTAACTTCTAAGCATACTTCTCCAAAGTCTGGTGGTCCCCAGCAGCTAGCAGACCTCCTAGTTTATCTCTTCATGCTTCAACTACATGTCATCTCACACCCCGCAACGCATGAGTTTTCATAACACCACATGTTGTTCTTGTCCAAACCACACAATTTGGTTTGGAATTCCTTCAGAAACAGTTTGGGTTTTTCTTCTCTTTACTTTTTTACTTTTTTCTTTAACTTTTTGAAGTTGATGAAGTGAGCTCCACTTCTGCTGGTCCTCTCCCTTCCAGATACCATCTAGTATATCACACACAAGTTATTTCTTTTCAATGCATGCATTGCTTTTCTTGTCAACAGCACCTTGAGTCTTCCTGTCATAGGATACGAGCTCATTTCAGATTAAAAGCTTCCCTTTTGCTTGTTGACAGGTAGCAGGAGCATTCACAAGCATTCCTCGAAACTCATAATTCAAAACATCAGCACCCAGCGCTGCTTACCTCACAGCTGCTCTCCTCTCACGTTTGTGAAATGTCAAAACACCAAGTTGGTTGTATTCCAGCTCTCAAACTCTCCACAGGTTTATCCCCAATGCCCGGTCCTTTTCGGCGTTACAAAATGCGAGTATCCAGGTCCTGTGCCATCCACTCCAGCCCTGCTCCCACTCTCTCTTAAGGGAAATTGATTGTTCTGAAAGTTGGAGTCCCACAGCTACTCCCCTGACCTCCACTGCAGGAGCCAACAGGTCCTAGTGCCTCCCCTTTCCCTCCCTCTCTGCCCCTCCTTTCTCTCGTCACGTCTATAGGCTGCAGAATCTGTTGCGTAGCGCTGAGAGTAACAGGAAAGTGGAGCTTTGTTTAGGCCCCGTTCACGAGATGATTCACTGTCGTGATTTGCTTGGCCCGTATCAGCCATTCAGATCTTGACATTTCCCTAGTCCTGTTAGTCATCGTTGGAATTATTTACCTCAATAGTTGTTTCAAACTCTTTTCTCGAGTCATTCAGTCACGATCCATTTTGCTCTAGAAATGCAAGCGCCTCGGGTATTTGCATAAGAAAATATGAGGCGGCTGTATTGCAGATGCAGAAAATTAGAGACAGAATAAAGGAATGACAGAAATGACGTTTCTTTTTTTAGTACAACTCCCACAAACAAAACCACGAAGGAGAATAAAAGCCAGCAGATGGAACCGCTTCGATAGGGGCTCCAGCTATAGTTCAGAGGCCCTGCGTTGAATTGAATGTAAAGAAGAATTACGCTCACAGGAAGCGCAGTTGGCCGACTGGACTAAGTGAGTATGACATGAGGAGTTTTCTCACAGCGAACAAAAACCTGGCATTAATAATTTTGATGGGAATTTCCCACACAGAAATGTACATCTCTTCAAATTAAAGTTCATCCAGTGGTTCCATTGTTTTATTCATGTCCCTGTTGGGTTCTGGACTTAAAAGCATATAATGCAATTTGATACCCAACACACCCAGCTTTGAACTGGGCCAGTCCGCTCATATATCATAACAGAGGGGTCTCATCTCATTTTTACCACTGTGTCTTTCCTTTTGCTCTCTGACTTTAGTGAAAACAAGGTTAAAATATTCATCTGCCTGTTCAATGCAAAGGAAGATGTACTTTTAATGAACCAAGAAGCTGAAATTTTCTTTTGAGATTTATTTTATTGTTGTACAATATTAAATTCAAATTTCCATAGCTATCAAACACTTCAGCCTCCCTAAAGTGATTTGCTTGTCCTTGCTGGCCACTAAGCTTGTTTGTACTGGTTGGACTGGTCTGGTTTGATGAATTTAGTGGTGTTTTGCTCACTTTTTACTTGGTCAGGCTGGGAGACTTTATACCAGCTGAATACCAGATGTCTTACACTGTGTTTAGACCGGACATGAGCAGCATGACACAATGCAATAAAATAATAAAATCAACGACTACCCATTGGTATCAGTGATAATATCTACACTAGATGCGGTGGGAAAGCGCAGTAAACTGATGAACTTTTCTATTTATAATGTACTTCATGCGCTTGTGCTACTTCCGACAACAAGACAAATGCATTTGTAATTTTTGATTTGACACGTTCAGTGTGGACAGCCTCAAGCCGTTGTGGTGTGGCGTGACATGACAATGGTCACGTCTGGTGTAGACGTCATGTAGGCGGAAATATGTATGGTGCTATTGAAAGCATGACACTAAAGATACTGTTCTCCTACACTATAAATAGCTAATCTACAAGAACGAGCACTTAAAGAAACAACTGGTATAACCTGGAGGTGCAGAGCCAAATGCTTCATGCAGAATCTGACATGCTGCATGTCCATGGCAGTGTAGGAGAACTGTTAGTGTTCTGGCTAATAGTCCTAAGCATTCAAAGACGTGCCAATTGTAATGTCAGGGGCTGTCCTTACAAGACCAGTGATGAGTTGGAATGTGACCCGGTCGCCACCCAGACCCCTTGACCCTTCTGACTGGTTCATGGTTGAAGAGATAGTCAGAGAGAGCAAAGGTCAAGTGTCGTTTTATTTCAGTTTTCTGAAGCCATAATTGTGTGCAGTGCAGCAGCTGGGGTTGAAGACTTCCAGCCAGGATTTCTTTCACATTAAGGGCAATGATATAGTACTGAACTTTGATAACCCAAATTATTTACCCGTCCAGGCATTACCAAGGTCTGTCTCCATGATAAAAGACCCAAGATGGCAAAACACACACTATTTATTTTAGCAAGCATTCTTGGACCAAACTGACACTCCCATGTGGCTGACTTTTTTTGTAATCTAATGGCTTCACATTAGAACATTTGGTATGGGCCCAAGTGTATTTTTGTTAGAGTTCGGTTGGTTACAATTATGCATTTGGCAGATGCTTTTATGCAAAAAGACTTCAGTTGCATTAAAGGTGTACATACATTGCATTCCCTGGGAATTTAACCCTATTGCTAGCTAGTACCATGCTTTACTGTTTGAGCTACAGGAAATGGGGTGTGCACCAAGGGGTGTACAGTTCATGCAAATTCAAGTACGAGTCGCAGTTGTTGTAAATGCAGTATGAACCACTATTGATGCTCTTTAATTTGTATCTTTGCATTATAGTTTAACGCATTTCTCACAGTAGAATGTCTCCGAATAAATAGCCCCCAAAGAGCAGCTTAAATTCTTCGCATCCCTTGCAATACCGTGGTTTGGACCCAAAAGTAAAGTGTTAAAGGAGACCAGTGAGACTAGCGGAGGGGGTGGAACTGAACTCAGGACCGTACAAATCAATCAAAACAAATGTAAATACAGTCTTACATACACATGGTCCATTAAAACATGGATGGAGATTCAATACACAGAAGCTTTATTGTCCAAAGTCTTATCATCCACTTAACTGCTGTACCACAAGGAGTATGTTCTATATTCACTGCGATGAGGGTTGTGGTTAATGAAAGTGGTTGGACGGGTTTTCCCGAATGATGTGGGCGATGCACATTAAAATCTTCAGGGTATGTGATCCTGAATGCGCCCTTTTTCACTATGTAGTCGAGCATGCAAATTTGACAAGCTGCCAATCATCTTTACTCTCAAGCCTGGAATCCTTTCTACGGGGTTTACCCTAGTAAGTCACTGATTGTAGTCAAATACTGTAACTCCTGAGGTGTAGTCACTGGCTGAGGTTGGAGCAGTTTGTAACGTCAATGGGGCGTGGAAGCACAAGCCCTCTGATTCAAGGAGCACTGCAGAGGGAGAGGCCCAAGGTGTTTTCATGTTTATGGCTTCCATGTGCTGGCTCTATGCCCAGAGAGCTGGAGGCAACGAAAGGAAGATTCTGAGAAAAAGACGAGTCCGTGATGAAGATCTTTCACGCTCTATCAGATCTCCTGCAGTTCTTTCTCGGCTCTGATATCAGGCTCTGGAATCATGATCGATTGTGAAAGAAACTCCTCTGTGGATGAACAAACTAAAATGCAAAGATGTAGATAGCTCTCTAAGCAATTGCGTTATCTTTTTCTTGCAGCATTTATTTTTCTGAGATATTCTGGTCTTTATATGGTCTCTGCAAATGTTTGAAAGATATCCTGTGAGCATGACTTGAGAAACAGTGCTGTCTGATCCTTACTAGTTAAAAACAAACAAACAAACAAATAAATATTTTGCTAGTAAAATGCACTTTCCATGTAGAATGTTTTATTTATTTATTGTTTGTTTGTTTGTTTGTGTGAGTGATACATTTGTACTACAAGTGTCATCCAGAAAAAATGCTCAAGCTAATACTTACACATAAGCCTTAGTTTTCTTTCCTTAAAAAGAAATAGAATGCTTCTTAAAGCATACTTAAATATATGAGAAAAATATATGAGATTACTTTGATTAAAGAAAAAAAAGTGAAATATGGGTTTAATTGGGTTTTGGACCCAAATAGCTAGGCTATGAATGATATGAATGATAAATTTATGAATGATAAATTATTATTATTATTATTATTATTATTATTGCAACTACAATTACAACAATAACAACAACAGCAACAACAAAACAACAACAACAACAGCAACAACAAAACAACAACAACAACAACAGCAACAATTAATAATAATAATAATAATAATAATAATAATAATAATAATAATAATTGGAATTTGATGCTTGTTTGTTTATTTATTTATTTATTTATTTATTGTTAGAAAATACCAATATGCAAATCAGGGTTTCAAAATGTGATACATTTTGGAATTAGGGCTGCAAACGTCTTAGAATGGCTACAAAATAATGAATGAAAATGAATAAGAATAAGTTCAGACATGATGTGCATGATGAAACAACACTTATAAAACACTGATATGATATGATATATGATATGATATGATTGAGTCATTTGAGTAAGGTTAATTTTACCAAAGTACTAATGTTGATTCAGTGGTTTAATGTTACCTTACTGTACCTTTACAGTGTAATTTGTGGTAGCAGAAAATTTTAACACTGCAAAAATACACACATATCATCTCCAAGTCAAATAGCAACAAAATAGCCAAACAGGAAACTGACATTTGTAGCAAAATAATTAGCAGGACATTTATCCCATATTGCAGTCCTGGGCTGTACTGTGTAATTGAGCCAGGCCTCCTACACTCATGGCTGGGTCAAGAGCTGACATATCGCTGCCTCCTCTTCACTCATTGACTCCTCATCTTCTTCATCCCACCACTCTGCGCTTCAGAAGCTCGCTATTGTCCCGCCAAGGCCAGCAGCAGAGAACAAACACCCTCCTCCACACACCCATCCAGCTCTTCATATTCGCCTGCTCTCCAGACACTGCCGGATAGAAGGAATAAGCAGAATAAACCAATACAACAAAGACAATAACAATCCTATTCATTTTCTCCAAAGATAAACTTATAAAGTATGAACACACCTCTCAATACAGACCTTACATAAGATCTGAAGTTGTTAATCAATGGTATATGGCTTGTATTTTTATATTGTACCTTGTTTTGTACATAGTCTGTTCCGCTGGCCCCTTTATCTATTTATTTAGCTTTTGGTTTCTGATGAAGGTAGCAATGTTGTGATCTATCTCAGAGTTGAATGGTTTGGCTGAAGGCTTATAACTGTTTACGGAATAATTTTTTAAAATCCCTATGGAGAAAATGAATGGAAATAACCAAGTGAAAAAAAAAAAAAGGTTGTCTCTGTTGTGTTCTGTGACATCTAGAAATTACATTTCTTCTTGATTTTGAAGGTAACCACAAACGATTGCAGCGGAAATGAAACTTGAACTTGTGTTTTTGGTAGCTATGGAGACAATACAATATAACAATGAAGTTAGTTTATTCAAGTAGGCAGCACTTTACTGACAGAGCCAATTATGCATCCTCATTCTTTAAAATGATTGTATACCATGAATTGTGAATCACAGTAGTTATTAGCAGTTATTAAATGAGAAGCTCTGCGTCACATACAGGGGTTTTGGCATATTTAACTGCTTCAGAACAGACAAGCCGAGTCAAAGTGACAGCAATTAGACACATTCCTCAAATGCCGAGTCAACCCACAAGTCCTGCGGGGCAAATAGGGAGTTCTCATTCAGTGCTGTGTGTGGTGCCATCACTGATTTACCCACTTCCTAATGTCTTCCCATCAGAGGGATAATGCTTTTTTAAAGTCAAAAGAGACGTAAAAAGTCATACAATGTGGAATTTCCATTGATTTAAAAAAGGGTTAATTGTTATATATATTATGCAAATTTCCTCACCAGTGAAACAGAGTACTGTAAAACTGCAGAGAACACATTAGGCTGCAAAAGTGATTCATTCTCAACTTTACAACTATCCAGTATTAAATAGATGAATCAGTTTGAACAATTAAACACAAGATACGCTAACATCACCTAACAATTTTTTTCACAATTAGATTTTCAGTGCACAAACTTATTAATGTAATGTAATGAAAGAAAGAAAGAAAGAAATGCAATGTCTTTATCAGTAAATGTTGATACTGATGTAGATTGAAGACTTTCTTTTTTTAATATTTCAACTTTTCAGTGCACACATTTTATGTTCATTCATTAATTGAAGCGAATTTAGAAGATTACCATAAATTAAATTCTATAACTTTTTGGTGCTACAACATTGACATAACCCCTTAATATGTATATGTAAATATCAATTAATAAATCAATGATTGAATCTTATTAATCTTTGATATTAATGTAGATTCAAGACTTTCATTTCACGTTCAGATTTTTCAGTGCACATCTACTTTTTTGCATTCATAAATTGAAGAGATTTTAGAAAATGAAATAAACTGACAAACAAAAAATGGATAATCAGATTACAGTTACTTTTTTATGGATTACATGATTATATATTATTCAAACAATGACATTAAATTATTCATTATACATCCATTGATGTATGGTTTGTTAGGATATGACAATATTTGGCAGAGATGCAACTATTTGAAAATCTGGAATCTGAGGGTACAAACAAATGAAAATATTGAGAAAATCGCCTTTAAAGTTGTCCAAATGAAGTTCTTAGCAATGCATATTACTAATCAAAAATTAAGTTTTGATATATTTCATCTTCACGGAACATGATCTTTATTTAATGTCCCAATGATTTTTGGCATAAAAGAAAAATCAATAATTTTGACCCATACAATGTATTTTTGGCTATTGCTACAAATATACCCCAGCGAGTTAAGACTGGTCTTGTGCTCCAGGGTCACATTTACTGATTCTTCCTTGTTCTTATTTTTTCCTCTTTTAAATGTTCCTTTCTAAAAATGCTACTGTGTGTCATACCATTCACCTTTGATTATATTCCCAAAAACAGACAGAAATAATTCAAGAAATTATTTCAAGAAATGTTTCTTTTTTTTTTTTTTTACATTTTTCAGTGCACATCTACTATTATTCCCATTGATAAAATTATATTGTATGGCTGTCTGATAAAATCCCTGATTGTTTCTCAGCAGATATTTCTCCATGAGACTCCATGAGACAGATTATTTTTCTTATATTCCACCAGCAGGCAATCCTAAACGTGACGTTAATGTGCTCTGGCTGTTTGTGTGTGGAATATGTTGGAAAACGTTTAGAAGAAGATGGGATTTTCCATTCCATGAGCCTGTTTGCATCTGAGTCATTGTTTTTAAGGTGCAATCTTTAGGGTCTCGCTCTCTTCGCTTATTTATAAATGACAATAACAACTGCAAACAAAGCAACAGCATCAATAACACTCTCGTCAACAATCAAAGCAACAGCTAAAAACAAAAAAGCCCCCTCCAGAAATAAGGGAATCCAGTGGCATCTTGGGTGAATTTGCTGGTTGGGCGTGTGCCAAGGAAATAGCAGGCCTCATAATCTTCTGCTTCTTTATGTGGTGTTTTGACAACGGAATGTTTTCAAAACGTAAATGGAATATTACCAGACCCTTACGTCCATCCCTGTGTTTTGACAGCTATTGGCATTGTAAGGTAACATATAACTTAAACTTATATTTTTCGAAAGTATGAAATAATAATGAAGCAGTTTTAACGGTTTTACATGTGCTTCATGGGCAGCATGCAGCCTAACATGCTTCAACAACTGCATGAAAATCATTAAAGTCAGATTTGTCTGAGGCTTTGTTTACTTTGCCACACCTGCTATCAGGGAGAACCAGAGGAAATCCTGATGGTTTATCTCGCGTCTGATTTAGACTGCTCATTCAATTTATTTTTTACATTTATTTCACGTGCCCAACACAGTCAACCCAGATGGCAGAAAGCAAGATGTCTGTTAAAGCGTACTTCATCTGGACAACATCTACTGTGTACATGTGAACACTGTACTTGAAGATAATGTAATATTAATCAAATAAAAAGTCACTTAAGTGTACTTTAAGTACACTATCATGACGATGTTACACACTTAAAGGGATAGTTCACCCAAAAATGTAAATTCTGTCACTCACCCTCATGTCGTTCCAAACCTGTAAGACCTTTGTTCATCTTCAGAACACAGATTAAGATATTTTTGATGAAATCCAAGAGCTTTCTGACGCTCCATAGACAGGAAGGCAACTGAAACGTTCAAGGCCCAGAAAGGTAGTAAAGACATCATTAAAATAATCCATGTGACATCAGTGGTTCAACCGTGATGTTATGAAGCTACAAGAATTTTGTGCACAAAGAAAACAAAAATATTCCATATATGTGACCATATAAAGTTCTGGAGATGGAAAACTTTCTGATGGCTATTATTTAATACTGTTAAAGTCACAACAGTCAATATTATAATTTATTTGAAGCCATTGTGTTATGTTGAATTATGTCGGAATTCCAGACACCTGGTGAGTCATTTTTTTAAATTTCCTCATTAATTCCATTTTTTCCTTGCTTTTGGCTTTTGGCAAGTTTTCATTTACACCCTGCCTACAATGCTAAATTGAACATGATCATGTAAAACAACAGTAACAGATAATTTGCCAGCAGCATAGCAACACAATGGACACATCAGCCCTAACTTGTTATCTGGGTCACAGATAACAGATCAGGTAATTTGGAGAGCACTGGAGAGGAGACTAGTTTGAATTCAGAATGGACCGCTGCTGTACTCTTGAACTGATTTGAAGCAGATCATAGAGCTCCACTTGTGAAAACAGCCCTCCTGTATGAAGTTTCACAGCTGGAATGGCTTTAGATCTGGAAATGCTTATTCAAGAGGTGCAAGGTTAAACACACACACACACACACACACACACACACACACACACACACACACACACACACACACACCAGTCATATTTAAGTGTGCATATGTTTTTGAGTGAGTGAAGGTGAGAGACAGAAGTTCAGCAAAATTATTGGTCCTTGGAAGAAAAAGAAAAGAAGAAAAGAAAGAGAGAGAGAGAGTGAAGGAACAATAGAAAAAAAAAACCATTAAGATGGTCAGAAACAGTTCAAATCAACTTAAGCAGTTGGACTGTAAAACCAGCCATGTGGTTTTAAAAATGAAAGAGCTGAATCATCGTGTCTCCAACAATGCTGTGAAAACTCATACAAATCTCTGCTCAAATCAGACATACCGTAACAGCAAAATGATGAACTGTTCACACCCAACATGATGCTAAATCACAAACAAATGGTCTGTTATATACTGAATATTTGTGAGGCTGAATGAAAAACGTAACTGTTGAACTATTGCACATATTTTTCCTTATCTTAAAAATAGAAGAAGCTTCAATATAATACAGTACATTAAATTATATCACAATTAGTTTAATATTTTGACAACCTTAAAACGTGTTCAGTAAAAAGGTATTTGATGCACAGGGAAAGAAAGATGCATATGCATACTTGACAAAAGAATGCTGATGGTGCAAACCGATGCAAACCAGTGTAAACATATAGAAAACAGACCAACAACAACAACAAAGAATGGGCAGCAACTGTATGTCTGACACAAAGCAAAAATGTGAAAGTCTTGGAAGATTTTTAAAACTTGTTCTGAATGTTGATAAAACCAAGTATATGTTGTTCTCAGGTTCAAAAAAATTTGATAATAATTTATCCTCTCTTCAGACCCTACAAGGTACCGTGATCGAATTAGTAAAAGAGTACAAATATCTTGGCATTATCTTTTAGCTCTCACATTACTCTCTTAATTGAAAATTAAGCTTGGGTTTTATTTTAGGACCAAGTTTTGTTTTTCATTCAGTGTACGAAAGAAACTGGTTACTGCTACTTTTCTACCCGTGCTTGACTATGGTGATGTAGTGTGTCAGTTCGCACCATCATATCTTCTTTCCTCTTTAGATGCCGTTTATCATGGTGCTTTAAGATTTATATCAGATTGTAAACCCTCAACTCATCACTGTATATTGTATAACAGAGTAGATTGATCTTCTTTGCTTATCAGAAGAAAAATGCACTGGTATTTAATTATTTATAAAGCCGTTTTGGGGATGTAGCCCTTATATCTCTGCGGTCTTTTAAAACAGCAAATTGTTGAGAAATACTTCCTTCACTCACAAAATTGTTATACTCTCTCTGTTCCTTTTGTTTGATCTGAAAAGGCTTTTATGTACGCAGCTCTGACTGACTGGAATCTTCTGCAATCGAAACTGAAATTACAAAATTTGCTGTCTTTGGATAATTTTGAAACAGTTATTCGGCAAATGGAAAATGACTCAACGATATGTAACTGTTTTTAAGTGTCTTTAGTCTGTTTGTGTTGTAATATTTTGTGATGAAACTGATGTATTGCTGCCCATTTTGGCCAGGACACTCCTGCGAAAGAGATTTTTAATCTCAGAGAGTCTCTTCTGGTTAAATAAAGGTTAAATAAATAAATTTACCAAAAAAAAAAAAAAAAAATCACTATTCACTGGTTATGTTTAAAGTGTTCGATATGGACATTTTAATTTAACTTTCAGTCTTGTGTAAGGATCACAACTATGTCTATGAGTTCAGTGCCAGAGGCCAGGTTCAACTAATAGCTCCAGGGGCCGGATTCATGAAAATCTTCTTAAGAAATACCTGAAGATAATTTCCAATAAGTTCGTAAGAATATTCCTAAACGTAATTCTTGAAAAATTCTTCAGAAGTTCTCAAATGTGTTCTTAAGAATATCTCATTTTTTTCTTAAGAAGAAAAAGACAGTCTTTATCTGATTGAATAAATAGCATTTCTTTCTGAAAGCTCACTGATAAACTAAATGAAAAACATTTTAAGAATTGTCTTTTTTGCACTGCCTAGATTACCATAATACCATATAATAAGCATGCACACTAATATAACAATTCATTTGAAATAACCCGATAAATTCATGAAATCATTCTTATCATTTGGGATTTAAGACTGGGGTTAGCCTAACTTTAAGAAGTTATTTACAATGATTTCTAAGAAGATTCTTTTCAAGAATTTGAATTCTTCTTAAGTTTTGTCTTAAGAACAATCTTAAGAAAAAAGATAAGAATATTCTTAAGAAGAATTTTCGGGAGTATTTTGAACTTTTTTCTTAAGTTATAAAATAATAAGAAAATGGCAGTTAAGAAAAAAATTCTTCTTAAGAATGTTCAACATTTTTTGCACTAAATATTTGTGCCAGATAGGTATTTTACTTTTTCAACTTTGTCCGAGCATCAGTAGTGAAACTAAAACATAAAATGGCAATGGTGTTGACCAGATGTCCTTTACTGACAAACAAGATCCTTGCACCAACAGAAAATGTGAAAATGTGGAAGAGGCTAGTAATGAGTATATCTATTATATAATCCTCCATTGCATCAATTTTGGGTGCAGAGAGTGAAATAGTCTTTCCCTGGGAGGATATGTACCCAGCTGAAGTTTGATGACAGTCATACAGCCAATAAGGAGGAAACAATAAAGTCTTTCTTCTTCTGAACCTTCCCTAACGGTTGTTATAGATCAACTGGGAATCAGGAGAGTTTGGAAGGATGACACCGGAGGGACATTACAGGAACCAACAAGACCACAAGACTGCTGGAGACTTGGTGAAAGCAAAAGACTTAAGGAACTGCCGGAGACTCATGGCGATCAGAAGGCTTGAAAGAGGCAGATTAGGAAGGAAAGGAAGGACTTCAGACGATTTTACAGTAATATGTTTTGACTGCTATTACCCCGTCTTAAAACATTTACACCAGGCCAGTCAAACTGATGATTTTATTGGATCGGCCAAGGAAATAATGAGTTGGAAATTTGGAGAGTGAATGAGATGGAAAGACTGGCTCTTTTTAAGACTGGTTAAGTGTTGGCTTATGCTAAAGTTGGAAGGGAGATGTGACTTAATGGGTTTCTCCTAACTTCCATCAGATGTAGTTGTTTCAGACAGTTGAACATGATAAGAGTAACCTTGAGTCATCATTGGGCCAAGCTAATATTCAGAAAATTTAAAAGAATAAATAAAATGGTAAAAGTAAAGATGTTAGTAGAACAGATGTTCTTCTTGACCCCATGATATAACAGTTGTAAGAAAAAGTGATGAGGACGTTGAAGATCTTGATGAAGATGTTTATTGCAGCATAGTAGTGAATTTACTCTTTCAAATCTCCTTGGTCTCTGATGGAAACCATTAGATAATCTAGAACATTCTCTCCTGCCAATGGCAGCAACTGGATGTCTACATTCTGCAGCTTTCATTTGACTTCTTGTATTGAAATGCTGTGTCATTTTGGAAATTATTTGCTCGTATGGTGTATTTACATCTACATGCATAGCAATGGCTTCTCGCATGTGCAAACTACTCTGTGCAATTAATGCAGACCTAAACATGAGATTTTGTTTAGTTGCATTGGGCAAACCACTGTAACAGCTAAACATTTCCCACAACCAAATGAGGCAAATGCTAGAGGATGCTCTCCAATTTCCATTGTCACCTCAGTTATCTTTCTCAAGTTAAGCGAATCAGTCCCAACAAGTCGATGTAGAGCTTCTCTCCTTGCCCCTCTGTCTGCTCTTTTGTCATGAACTTCCGGTGAGAGAGCACTAGTTATAGAGTGAGGAATGCAGATCATAAGAAGTCTACAAGCATCTTTGTCTGACACACTATAAACATCCACTACCTTCTCCAATTTTGACAAGAACTCTACAGGATCCATGTTATCAGGGTCAAAAGTACCCACTGCTGTAACAAGACTTTGAAAGTCCATAAAAGACAGTTGTCTAACAGCCTGGCCATTTTCATTTCTTTTAACAAAAAGAACCCTCTCATTTCCATTCTGTCTTGTTCGCACTGGTGCTATTGGGAACCTCACAGAATCATCTGAAGAATTATGTCGTTGACTAAAGGCTTCCTTGCAGTTCTTCTCTTCATATTCAGAATTGGATTGGGCATGTACCAAATGTCTAGCTGTTTCCTTCATGCAAACATCTAAATGTTTCCCTCTCTGTTTCGGACTTTAAAATTTCTTTTCTCAATTTCACTATCTGTTCCTTCAAAATGATCTCTTTAGCCTCGTAATTTTTCAATGATATGACATAGCCGCTGACTTGAGAATTTAACAACTTGTTTTCTGTTTTCATTTCTCCTAATCTTTTCTTAGTTACCTCATATGAGGCAAAAAGAGCTTGAAGTGCATTAGCAAATTTTCCCTCTTTGTTTTTAGGCATTTTGGGACAATTTTTGAATTGACTCATAGCCCACTCGTAGAGGTCATCTGCTTTTTCTATCCCATCAAACATTCCTACTGAGCCGTGCTTAGCCTTGCACTTAACTATCAGCTCTTCCATTGTCACAGTCTTATAAAACTGTCTTCAGCAAAGGCTTTATTCCTTCACTGACTGAACATTATCTAGTTACTTTAAGATACCTGTTTAGTCTAATTATTCACAACTCCTGTGCTTTGGATGCAAATGAATAAAACAGCCACACTACGTCGGGCTTCTAAACCAAATTTTTCACTTCTTCAGACATGGCCACACTCCGTCAGGCCTTACATTTCACTACACTAAACTGTTAAAAATGTAACACTGTCACAGTATGTCAGACAAAACCACACTACTTCGGGTTTTATTTTATATTTTTAAAGTAGTTTACTTAGCCACAGTTTGTTGGGCAAATCAACAGTGTTTTCAGGCTTTAAACTTCACAGAGTCACGGTGCGTCAGACTCACTACACTATATCTGTGAACTACACTAAATCTGTGACTACACTGCGTCGGTTCGATTCAGTTTCCTTAGAATTTCATCAGAAGTATTACAACTTCACAGTCAGATTCAATTACATTAGAAACTTACAACTTTGTTTCAGTTACTTTAGAAACAATAGGTCTAATTCAACTCTGCCACCACACTATGTTGGGTTGATTCAATTACTTTAGAATCTTAACAGAATTATAACAGACCAACACCAAGTTTCAGTTACTTTAGAAACTTTGCAATTTTAAGCACTTTGCTTCAATTACTTTAGAAACAACAATTCCAATACAACTCTGCCACCACACTGCTTCAGGCTGATTCAGTTCCATTAGAATCTCAAACAGAATTGCACAGAATAGGCTTAAGAACTCCTCCTGCTAATACTGACTAAACCAGACTGTCTTCTGTCCTTAAAATGTTCTTTTCTAGATTTTTTTAAATGAGGGGGTTCCCTGACAAAAACAACATAGAAGAAAGTTTTTCTTACCTTTCCCTGTTTTTTTTTTTCCTTGGAAATCCCTCGCTGGGTGGCTCGCCAATGTAAGAAAAAGTGATGAGGATGTTGAAGATCTTGATGAAGATGTTTATTGCAGCATAGCAGTGATAAAGTACATGTAGTACTTTGGGTTCAATGGAGTCGGAATGAACCCCGAACATCTTACGCTCAAACTTTTTATACACTTAGGCCTGGTTTCATAGACAGGGTTTAGCCTAAACCAGGATTAGGCCACAGTTCAATCAGGACATTTAAGTAATTTTTATAAACATGCCTTAGAAAAAAGCATTACTGGTGTGCATCTTAAGACAAAACAAAGGCACTGACGTGTTTTAAGCTCAGTCAGTGCAAGTTTCTTTCAGTTGAAACAGCTCAGATTTACATTTTAGTCTAGGACTAGGCTTAAGCCTTGTCTGTGAAACCAGGGGTCAGAGTTTACTACCCTTCATGTAAATGAAGTGACTCCTGTCATTATAGCTGTGGTCTGTATGTTAATTAAGATCTGACACCCTTTTGTCTGAGGTGGTTTTCAGTGTCCCACACCCATTCCCATTCTACAATTGGTCACCATTTGCTCAGGATGTGATCATCCCAAATGGTATAGAAACAACATAACTGTTGACTTTCTTTTTCTTTATAATAATTAAGCCATTTTGGGAAATGAGCATGATCAAACATATTGTAGAGTGGAATCTGGGTTGGGGCAGACTATAGATCACAAGTCTTTCTTGGATGAGTTTCAGCTTCCCAGCAACCCTGGGCAGGATGCACGAGGATAGTCTGTTTGACTTCACCCTTTGCTCTCACTCTGAGTTAGATGACCAGTTATTGCATTAGGGTTGGTAAGGTTACTAGGGAGGTCTGGGCTTGGTCTTTTGAAGTACCTGGCGTGAAATTGTTCACTCTGTTGTTCTCTTTTCATCTGGTTGTCAAGACAGATGGCTGGATCAGTGAGGCTCTCAGAAACTGCCACAGCATTTCTTGTGGTCAACTCAACCTCCAAAATTCCCAGAAAATGTTAATAGGGAAAAAAGTTATGGTGGTGGTGGTTGTGGCTGTGCAGCCAATGTCTGGAACTCAACCACATATTTAGCCACAATTCAACACCTCTGACGCAGGTTGAGAAGAGACATTGAACCCCTCCCTGGCTTTGGAAAGGGTGATTTAATACTCTTGAGTTCTTCACTGAAGACAATGATATCACAGCAGAGTGCACTGCTCCCAAATTGCAGTATCACAGGCCAGTCCCTGTGAGTAGATGATACCTTTGATTGATTGTTGGGAAACTTGAAGTTGACATTCAAAAGCCAAGATATACACTCTCAAAAATAAATATTCCAAAAAGAGGTTTTCTCAGAGAGGCCATAGAAGAACCATTTTGATTCTACAAAGAACTTTTCAGTGAACAGTTCTTAAAAGAACCATTTTTTTATTAGTGTGAAGAACATTTTAATGATCTAAAGAATAATTTTCTATTATAAAGATCCTTCTGTGCAATGGAAAGATTCCATGGATGTTGAAGGTTCTTCATGGAACATCAATGCCAATATAGAACATTTATTTTTAAGAGCGTATTGCACCAGGAAGTCCTGCACTTACTTGGATCCCCACCTTAACATTCTGGAGCTAGTAACTGCAAAACCCATGGGGTATAGTGGGCTGTGTTGGCACCTCAGCCTAAACCTGAAGATATATCTTTGTTGACCATTGTTAAGATTTGTGGATTTTGTTAAATAGTCTCAGGGAAGCCTAGTAGATTGGTCATTATTTGATGGAATACCTTTTCATGTCTGACCATTGTTTCTTCCATTGTTTCCTATACATATTTAAAAAAAAAAAAAAAAACTTGGGTTCCAGTGTTGGTTGGTTGTTTGTAGTTTCATCCCCTACAATGCAGTCCAACTTACTTGGTTACCTAAATGTAGACAACCAGAACTTTAAAAAATTATTTAATAACAAAGGGTTTCCTTACAAGTATCACAGTGTGCAATGGGATATTAAACTCAATCCCGAGTAGTAAACAAATCAAGTAACAAATCAAGAATGGTAACACTTTATTTTAAAGTGTCCTTGTTACACATGTACTTACTATTACAATAACAATGAATTATACATAATTACATGCAAGTAATCCTAAGCATATAGTAAGTGCATGTAGTTAATTAATATTACTCAGCACTTAAATGTATAATTATACTGTAACAAGGACACCTTAAAATAAAGAGTAACCTCAAGAACAAATTAAACATAGGTCTGCTTGATAATTGCTAATCAAACAGGGGTTTCCCGTATAATGACTTAACTTTCTAATTAACCACCATAGTACGATGCATTGTTGTGGAAACAAACTAGCTAGTCATGACAGTTTCCCAAGATCTCTGAGATGCTGCTGTATTGAACATGGCACCTGATGACTAATTTACATTTTTTCCCCCTGTCTTTTTGCTTTATTTGAAATTTGATTCTTCGCAGATTCCCTCTTATGTCATACTCTGGGGTACCCATTTATGCACATGCACACTCTTCAAAAACGGTGCTTATTGAAGACGCACAAAAATATATAGGTTAAAATGCATATATATTTATATAGAATGGAAGATGTAGACTGTACTGCATGTTAGCTTGCTTATTGTGCCCAAGAGCTTAATTTAAGTCCATAAGTCTTACTAACAAGAAACTATGCTTCTAACCACGGGCCGAGAGCTGTAGTTCCAACCACGCAAGTTTGCAACACTGTTTGTGAATGTTCGTTTGAACTATGATTTCGGGAAACACCGAATCATTGAACTATATTGGTAACAACAGAACTTGTAACCATAGTTGGCTAATAATGCTTTGGAAATGCACCCCTGAAAAGAAGCTAATGTCAATAAAACAAAAACACATGCTCAAAATAGTGGCCTCTAGTGGCCTTCATTGAAAATGACATTTACTACAATATGTAGCGATGTTGGTATTGGTACACCCCTACCAAGAAGCCTTTGGAGGTCACCGCTAAGCTCTCTATTAATAATTCTCACAGTCTTAGCAGCCAGGTGTGAAGAAAAAGTTAGAGAACCTTTAGCTAACCATGAACGGAACAGAAAATTAGCAACTTAACCATTAAGTAAGTCTTGGCCGAGGCGAACAATCTACATCAAAGCTACATCAAAGGTCTTCAACGCTGCTCCTGGAAACTCGCTGTCCTGCAAAATTCATTTCCATCTTGCTTTAACACAACTGCCTGTGATTTTTCAAGCAATCCTGAGGACCCTGATTAGCTGCTTCAGGTAAATTTGATTAGGATTGGAACTAAAATCTACAGGACAGTGGGTCTCCAGGAGTCTCCATGTTGGGATTAAAGAAGCAACAGATCATGGTCAACCCATATCTCTGCTGGGCATAGGCAAACTGAAAAATATAAATGATTATGCAATCTTACTCCACCCTTGGTAAATGCCCAGGAATTCTATGTGGAATTGTGCTACCATCGCTTTGGGGAAGAGGGTGACTCACTCTGTCATGAAGAAGTTTTGATTTATTCTGCTGTATGTGACGTTCCCTGAGGGCAAGAGAACTGAACCAGGGAAACCCTTCAGAGAACATCCTATTGAAAAACACTCACAGAAACAAATCCCAATCCCAAATGCTCAGACTGTAATATAGCCTAATGCACAGACCAGGAGCAAAACTTCCAAGCCATTTCCTCATGTTTGCTTCCTGAAAGGTCCTTCAGGATTTGAAAGAACCCTTACAAGTTTAGTTCGACCACTTTAGCTTAATAATTGGTTTCCATTCCTTTTATTAACAATGGCATCAGCATTGATGTGTGAATTGTGAACTTTACATATAGCAGGAATTCATAGAGATATTCCAGGTTAAATGTATCTGTTAATAGTGCATGTGTTCGCTGTAGTAATTACCACTGAATAGCAGAGTTTGTAAAATGACTTAACATATTAACATTGGAAGTGTGTTCAAGATTGACATCGGAAAGATCTTTTGAAACATCAGGACATGTCTTGTTTTGTTTGTCCATCTGGTGTCCTCAGCCACCCAGAGTGGTGTTTGTGTTTTAAAATTAATTGCCCAGGTTGTTTAAAATGGAAGCACAACACCCGCTTAACTGGAAGACTGCACTTGAAGGTTTAAGAGCAAAATGATGGACTTAATCACTGGCATAAACACAGTACGACTGATGATGCACAGGGCAAAATATACCGCACTGTTTAGTGTCACCCACAAACAGTCACCACATCTTTGGCGGATGAAAAGCCACTGCAATCTATGTGGTTTAGAAATATCTGCTGCTTTAGCACCATTGTGCACCTTATTTCTTGAACTTGTATCAACTGATGCCTGAACAATGACATATGAAGCTCTGCTGAAAAATTGCTAAGATAAGAAGCTTGGATGTTCAGAGCAGCATCTGTTTTACCAATTGTTAGCTCTTGGGGAAAAGACTTCAATGGGAGGAAAAACAGGACAGGCTTCAGGGCGAGGTGAGGGGAGGTTTCTCGTTTCTCCCTTTAGGACACCATTCTAAGTGAAACATCTCTTCCTTTCTGTCTGTTTCTCTGCCCCTCACTGCATGAGCCATAAACTGTCCACCCAGACTTCAAGGATCTCTGCCAGAGCAATGCAAGGGCAGATGGCTTTTGTTTGAGTCTTGGTGGCGTCATGGAAAAGCGTTGCTTGAGTTCTAGCAAGATCATGGTTGATCAGAGAGCAGTTCTTGACACCAATACTAGAGAATCAGCTTAGTGACCCTGGATTTTGCAGGCTAATTGAGCAGCTACAGTAATTGATACTCCTAAATACATCTAAATTGGCTTGTCCCAAGAGTTAAAGAAGAATCTTTTTCCCCGAAATGATGCTTTGTGTTGACAAGAGGTGTCACTGTTGCAGGCCAAGCCAAATCAGAAGTCAGGCCAAGTCTTTTTGAGCACAAGCTTAAGGACATTTAGAAAAACATCAGATTTTGATTAATAGTAAATTTTGAATAACACCATAATTCTTGTAGTTCTGATAAATCTCTGTGTGTCATCCATTCCCAGTCATTTGGAGATCTGAGTAAGGAGACCTGAGCAGCGTTCAGAACACAATGTTTCAAATGCATAATTCTGCAAACCATTTCAAATTTTGCAATCCAATTTATACACTAATATCCATATTAGGAACACCTTTTTTCAGACACCTTGTTAGTTTTTTGCCATTGTATGTTTTCCATAGGAATAAAGCTGGTACATGCACTAACACTGACATTGAAAAATAACTTTGAATAAAACTCACAAAATTAATAGTGTATCACATCCATAGAATGTGCTTCTCAAGATTTATCTGGATGAAATAAAGTGTAATAATAAATGTAAAATTCAATTATAATTATCTAAACACTCACATTGTAACGGAATCAGTCGAACACACAGGTAAGTAAAACGTCAGGTGTTTATTTAAAGGTGCACAGTCAACAAACACTCGTGATGGAATCAAACCAGGTGAGTAGCACACTTCGTGAATAGTTCTGTGATGTGATCCGTGACAGTGACAATCTTTTCCTTCTTGTTCCAGGGAACTGGGGAAATGGCGAGCCAGGGTGATGGAGAGCTTCAGCTGCCGGACCGGATCTGATGAGGGAGAGGATACGGAGGGGAGATATGGAGAAGGTAAGTAGAAGGTAAGTAGTATTAGGTTATGATACTTGCGGTAGTCAGCAAGGTGAGAGTCCATGTAGCTTGTACGAGATCGGACAACTGAATGAGCTAGTGAGGGAGTTCTTATGAGGCTGGTGATTGTGATGATAACGAGGTGCAGGTGCTGGTGATTAATAGGCAGGAGATGTGGAAGGCAGTGAGTGGCTGGGTGAGCCTGGTCCTTCCGTGACAGTACCCCCCTCCCCACGGGCCGCTCCTGAGGGCCGACCCAGGCGTCGTGGTGGTCTACCTCGGCCTCGAGGTGCAGGACGATCAGGGCGAGTGACTGGAAGTCTGCCAGCAGGTGGGATCTAGGACATCCATCCCTGCGGATCCAAGACCTCTCCTCCTGGGCCCATACCCCTCCCAGTCCACCAGGTACTCCAGCTTCCCACCCACGGCCGCCGGGAGTCAAAGATGTCCCGGAGCCTTGTAGATCGTCTCGTCGTCGATGAGTGGGGAGAGGGGGCTCCTCTTGGGACCAGGCTCTGGGGAGACAGAAGAATATGGACTTGTAAGGAGACATGGAAAGTAGGGTGAATTTTGTATTGTGGTGGGAGTTGGAGTTTGAAGGTGACCGGGTTGACCTGTTCCAGTATGGTAAAGGGACCAACGAATCTGGGACTCAACTTGCGGCAGGGCAGGCGCAATCTGATGTCCCGCGTAGACAACCAAACCTTTTGACCTGGTTGATATGATGGAGTAGGAGAACGGCGGGCATCAGCGGCGATCTTTTGCCGGCGCACAGCTCGTTGCAAGTGGTGGTGCGCAGAGTCCCAGACCCTCTCGCTCTCCTGGAACCAGTGATCTATCGCAGGAACATCCGAGGGTTCTCCTGACCACGGGAACAGGGGAGGCTGGAAACCGAGTACGCACTGGAAGGGAGTGAGTCCAGTGGAGGCTTGCCGGAGGGAATTCTGAGCATTGCTAGGCCCAGCCTAGGAACTGGTTCAAGGAGTTCATGGCGACTATGGCAGAAGGTTCGTAGAAATGATCCTATCTCCTGGATCTTTCGCTCGGTTTTGCCCGTTTGACTGAGGATGGTATCCGGAGGTTAGACTGATGGTCACACTCAGGAGGAGAAGAAGGCTTTCAGATACGGGAGATGAATTGTGGTCACGGTCAGACACAATGTCCTCAGGTAGCCGTAGTATCTGAATACATGATTGAGAAGAGTAATTCAGCAGTTTGCATGGCAGTAGGTAAACCAGGTAAAGGGAATGAGACGGGTGAATTTAGAAAAGCGTCTATGATCACCAGGATACAGGTATTGTCAGATGCAGGCAGGTCATTGATGAGAATCTACTCCTAAGTGTGACCAGGGACGATTAGGAATGGGTAAGGGATTTAACTTGCCAGCCGGGAGATGACGGGTACTTTTTGCTCTGGCGCAATCGGGGCAACCCTTGACGAACCTTCTCACATCCCTAGCCATGTTGGGCCACCAGAAGCGGTCCTTTAGCAGCGAGAGGGTTGCGTTGGCCCCTGGGTGACCAGTACCAAGAGAAGTGTGAGACGAATGAATGAGGGGAGTGCGCTGTGTCCGTGGTACATACTGGTGATCTGGAGGGCAGCCCCTGGAGGAGTGTCGGAGACAACTGGAGGCGACGTCCAAGAGATGGGATTAACGAAGATTTCGGTGGGAAGAATTTGGCCGGGCTCCTCGATGGATTCGTCGGGAGAATGGAGTCTTGATAAGGCATCGGCTTTGAGGTTTCTAGTACCAGGTCGGTAAGTTATCAGAAAGTTAAATCTGGTGAAGAATAAGGCCCAACGCGCTTGGCGTGGATTAAGGCGTTTTGCTTCCCGGAGATATTGAAGGTTTTTATGGTCGGTGAGAACAGTAAATGGTTGAGAGGCTCCCTCCAACCAGTGTCTCCACTCCTCCAGGGCCAGCTTGATGGCGAGTAGCTCACGATTTCCGATGTCATAATTCCGCTCCGCCGGGCTGAGTTTCTTGGAGAAGAAGGCACATGGATGGAGTGTCGGAGGCTTCCCCTGCTGCTGGGATAGGACGGCACCTACTCCGGTGGTGGAGGCATCTACCTCTACAATAAACGGCAAATTGGGGTCAGGAAGTGCGAGGAGTGGTGCTGTAGAGAAGGTTTCCTTTAAGAGATTGAATGCATTGGTGGCTGGGACATTCCATGAGAGGGTCTTCTTTCCGCCGCGTAGGAGGTCGGTGAGAGGTGTGGTGATGGTACTATAGTTAGCTATAAAGCGGCGGTAGAAGTTGGCAAATCCAAGGAACCGTTGAAGTTCCTTCAGGGTGGTGGGACGGGGCCAGGCAGTGATGGCTTCCACCTTCCTCTTGTCCATGCGGATGCCTTCGGGACTGATGATGTAACCAAGGAAATGGATGGTGGATTGATGGAAAAGGCATTTCTCTGCTTTGAGAAACAGTTGGTATTCTCTGAGACGTTGGAGGACCTCCGCAACGTGGCGGCGATGTTCGGCCAGGCCCCGGGAATATATGAGTATATCATCTATGTATACCAAGACGAATCTTTGCAGGAAATCCCGGAGCACCTCGTGCATGAAGCTTTGAAAGACAGAGGGGGCGTTGACGAGCCCATAGGGCATAACCCTGTATTCATAGTGGCCAGTAGGGGTGATAAAGGCTGTCTTCCACTCGTCCCCCTCTCTAATCCGGACGAGGTTATATGCGCTGCGGAGGTCCAATTTGGTGAAGATAGTAGCCTCACGGAGTTGTTCTAGGGCGGCTGGGACAAGAGGAAGGGGATAGCGATATTTAATGGTGATTTGGTTGAGTTTGCGATAGTCTATACATGGACGTAGGCCACCGTCTTTCTTGGCGACGAAGAAAAAGCTGGATGCAGCAGGGGAGGTTGATGGTACGATATATCCTTGGTCTAGAGCCTCAGTAATGTACTCCTCCATGGCCTTCTGTTCCGGGAGAGAGAGGGGATAAATTTTACCCCGTGGTACTGGTTCACCCGGAACAAGGTCAATGGCACAGTCCCATGGCCGGTGAGGTGGTAAGCGAGTGGCGCGCTTAGGACAGAAAACGTCGCTGAATGACTCATAGTCCCGGGGTATGTCCACTGATTGCTTCTCCACGGGACTCTCGATACTCGTGGCCGTTACTGGAAGACTGTGAAGGTGAGAGAGGATTGGTTGAGGAAGCTGTGGGAAGCAATCAGGAAAACATCCAGTACCCCACTTCAGGACATCTCCGGAGGTCCAGGATAGAGTGGGGTTGTGTTTCACCAGCCAGGGTCGACCTAGTATGATGTCTACTGTGGAATTTTCTAGCAGAAAGAGGTTAATGGATTCATGATGTAGTAAACCCATGCGGAGCGTGACAGGACCTACATAGAATCGAATTAGACGACGGGTGAGTGGCGTACCGGTTATGGCTTTGATTTGGTAAGAGGTCTCAGTTTCGACTGGCTTGAGGCTGAGATGACGGCTGAGCTTCCCGGAGATGAAGTTCCCCGCCGAGCCGGAGTCGAGGAGGACTGTGACAGGTATTAGGTTGTTATTGCAGATCAAATTAGCACAAGTGGTAAGGGGATCCATCTTCCCTATTATGGGCTTAGTGCCACTCACCAGAAGTCCTACCGTAGGCCGAAGGGTGCAGGATGGCAGATTGTGCTCCGATGATCCACAATATAGACACAGACTTAGATTGATACGTCGAGTACGTTCGGCTGGTGATAAGTGGTAGGAGTCGGTCTGCATGGGTTCAGGTCGAGCCTCTGGCTGGTGGGGGGGAGGAGTGACAACGGTTGAAGCAGTTTCCAGAGGTACAGCCTTTAGGCGGTTAGCACATCGGATGGCTAGTTGAATAAACTTCTCCAATCCGAAAGTGTCATCATAAGCCGCCAGCTGAGACTTGAGTCGGGGATTCAAACCCTGGCGAAAAGCGGTGATCAGTGAGGGCTCGTTCCACCCGCTCGCGGCTGCGAGGGTGCGAAATTTCAGGGCGTACTGATGCATATCCATGGTACCCTGGCGAATTTTGAATAACTGCTCACCCACCGATGAATCACCAGGAGAACTGCCAAACACCTCCTTAAAATGGGCGATGAACTGCGGGTAGGATTGGCAAGCAGGTCCTGCCTGGTTCAGAATCGATTCTCCCCACTTCAAGGCTGGCCCCGTGAGGGAGTTAACAATAAAAGCGATCCTAGATAGGTCGGTGGGAAACAACTGTGGGTGCAAATCAATGGTAAGGGTACACTGCAATATGAAACCGTTGCACTCCTCCGGATCACCACTATAGGGCGCTGGTCGGGCCATGGGACTGGCAAACATGATCGGAGAAGAAGAGGTTGTTGACTGTGTGACTGATGGTGGTGCAGAGACCGGTCGGGGAGGTGAAGGCGGACGAACCAGAATCCGTTTCAGTGTGTCGACCAGTTCTTGAAATGGATCGTTTGCACTCATCCTAAATCCTGTTTGGTCCGATCTTCTGTAACGGAATCAGTCGAACACACAGGTAAGTAAAACGTCAGGTGTTTATTTAAAGGTGCACAGTCAACAAACACTCGTGATGGAATCAAACCAGGTGAGTAGCACACTTCGTGAATAGTTCTGTGATGTGATCCGTGACAGTGACAATCTTTTCCTTCTTGTTCCAGGGAACTGGGGAAATGGCGAGCCAGGGTGATGGAGAGCTTCAGCTGCCGGACCGGATCTGATGAGGGAGAGGATACGGAGGGGAGATATGGAGAAGGTAAGTAGAAGGTAAGTAGTATTAGGTTATGATACTTGCGGTAGTCAGCAAGGTGAGAGTCCATGTAGCTTGTACGAGATCGGACAACTGAATGAGCTGGTGAGGGAGTTCTTATGAGGCTGGTGATTGTGATGATAACGAGGTGCAGGTGCTGGTGATTAATAGGCAGGAGATGTGGAGCGAGGTAATTGGCTGGGTGAGGAGCCTGGTCCTTCCGTGACACACATAGACATTGGAAAAATAAGCTTCTGGATTACATTTTAGTTACATTGGCTTGACCCAGTTGTAATGTCATGCACCAATTCTGCCAGGAAATATTGACCAATTTCTCAGTCTTTCATCATCCTGGTCTTTCTTTAACTGTACTTAGCCTAAGTTCATGACACTACTTTTCTCAGAATTCCAGTTCTATTATGTTTTACACATCTGAGCAGTTTTACAAGACAGCTTTTTCTGTCAATTTCAGCATACAATACAGAGTCCAAGAATCAATATTATAGGGCCAAATATTGATTATATCTTCCTTCAAAGTCTAAAGCAATCCCGTGGCTGTCACAAAATCTCAGTTTCTCAAAAATCAGTTTTCCAGAATGAGATCACTGTCTGATTCACATTTACAGGACATGATGTCAAACAGTGGAACATCCAGTGTGGATTATGCTTCTGCGTAGCATCAAAAAAAATTGGAGGGAAAGTTTTTTTTATTTTTTTTATTAAATTTTACCGTAAATAATAAAAGCACATCCACTGTGTTGAAGCAATCAGACCATAATAACCATTATTGTGTTTGTAAGAAAAACACACAGAATGGCAATTCCCAAAGCGGTCATGAAAGCTTTGGGTATTTCAAAATACCACTTGATAACTTGCCTGAATATTAGAAATATGGTAAAAGTTACTCTGAGAGAGGGAGGACAGGATCAACCAAATTGTCATTGTACTTGGATTTAATAATCATATCATGGATTTGGTGTCCAACACGTTTTGACTGGCTATAAATGTGAAGCTATGAGCCAAGATACAGTAGGATGCTTGCCACACACAAATAGAATGAGTGTTCTGGAGCTCCTAACCGAAAGGAAAGAAGAACAGTTGCCACGCTATTGACATCACAATCATAACCATTTACATTCTTGTGGTTCAAAGCATGAAACGTGCTCCTTTCCACATGCCCGCAAGAAATTTCTCTTGGGTTTCCATCAGCAGACTATCCTTAATTGTTCTGGTCTCCACGTGGGAGATCAGCAAGGGAAAGCTACAGAACTCCTGAGTCACTCTGTCCTGAAATTAAGCAGTCACACATCATACAGGAATTGAAGTCTACTGTGGGTTTTATATTCCCTCACAAATAATGGCTATGCAAAAACCTCTACAGTCTGTTTCTACTTAATATTAATATTCTTTTCTCTCTGTAGTGAGGAGAGAAAATTGCTTGTTGTACTACATGACCTCAGTAAGCATTTTCACCCAGACTTTATGGAACACATGAACTTTAACTGTAATTGCTTTGAGTGGTTCCACACTGAGACTCTCTATTCTACTGTCTGAGCTTTACTCTCACTCTCGCTGGGTTTTTTGATGATTGGCCTAAAATCAGCACCATCTATGTCAAAGACTTTTGCAAGGCATTGAATTATGGACAATTGCTTGCTGAGGGGGATTTGGACAACAGATATTCTATTCAATCAAAACAAACCCCATTACTCATCAACATTTTAGCTCCTTGAGGATTTGCTATTTAGCTGTCACCTCATTAGTTAAGTTTCTTAAAGGAATAATTCACATAAAAATTAAAACGGTCTTCAATTACGAACACTCATGTTGTTCCAAACTATGATTTTCTTTCTTCTGAGGAATGCAAGAGAAGATATTTTAAAGATTCTTTGGTAACACTTTACTTAAAACCTTTATGTATAATGCATTATAAAAGTAGTTTTAATGCATTAAGTATGCCTTGTAATGCACTTGTAATGCATTGTACAATCTCATAAATAATTGCAACCACAGTTAATACATTTGAACACTTTTCAATTCATTGTTACACTATGCATTTTAAATTTGGTTACAATTATTTACAACAAGATGTAACCCATTACAACGCACATTATGAATAATTATAATGCATTATACCCATTAATAACCCTTTATAATGCATTATACATAAAGGCTTTAAGTAAAGTGTTACAGAATCTTTTAGCTGTTTTTGTCCGTACAGTAATAATCAATGTGGTCCAAAAGTTTCAAGCTCCAAAAAGAACTCAAAGGTAATGTTAAAGTAATCAATATCGCATTACTTTTTATGGTAAATAATGTGTTACGTTACTTTTGTGTTAGTTTTTCTCATCTGGGCTGGGCTTGCTTGCATGTTTTTAATATAAAAAAGCTATATTTTTGGCAAATGCAAAAGCCCAAATGTGATGTTTTCATTTTTGCCCATTCATATGGTTGAATTGGATTATTGAAAGTGAGCAGTAAAGACATTGGTTAATAAAATGGGATTAAATACATAAATTATATTTGTGTTATTTAACATATTTAATTATGTTTGCATTTCACTGTTTTATTCATGTTCAGGAATACTAAATCTGTTTTTGTGCAAGTGAGATGTTCACGTTTTGTCTAGATCTACAATATCCATCATGTTTACATAGCGAACGCAACGCCTCTGCATTTAATCACAATTTCTTTCAACATGGGGACAGGAGAGCTGTCAGTCAATAAATGGGAAAACAGTAACTCAGATATTAACTTGTAAA
This sequence comes from Tor tambroides, assembly GCA_021397915.2. Taxonomy (NCBI): domain Eukaryota; kingdom Metazoa; phylum Chordata; class Actinopteri; order Cypriniformes; family Cyprinidae; genus Tor; species Tor tambroides. Next base: position 38,181 of record JAFVLL020041974.1, read on the forward strand.
TTAAAAAAGTAATATGTTACTTTACTAGTTGCTTGAAAAAAGTAATCTGATTACGTAGCTTACGTTACCCCACACTGCTTCTGAAGTGATATGGGTATCAATGGAAATTAAATAGAGAATTGCAAAGAAAAAAATAATCATATTGATTTGGTAGTCAGTTTAAGACAGATTAATTAAGAGCATTAGTAAGCAAAGACTGAAGGAAAGGTGGCAAAAACAATGCATGGAAGAAAGGGAAGGGCGATGGGTTTACAAAGTCAAAGGAAAGCGGGAGAGATGAGATATACAGGAAGGAACAGAAGAGATAACATCAGATTTTGACACAAGACTAAACAGAGCACTATCAAAGTAGGTAATAATACAGGTAGATGTGAATGATGTGGGCAATAAGAAACAGTGAGACATGTTATGCTCCACTGTCAGAAATATGACGCTGAAAGAAGGAATTTGATCCAAAATGTAAGGAAGATAACCTAATAGAGATTTAGCGAATGACTGTTTTTGAATCTCATTTCAGTATCTTTGGAATAACTCATTCGATTGAAGATATAAAAAAGCCAAACAGAGGAAAAAGGAATGAACACTTGAATACTTCAAATATGTCCTGATCCACACTCCATATCAGTTGGTGGTTTTAATGCGCCAATTTTTTGTTTGCGTATGGCCTATAAAACTTTTGATTCGGCCATGAGTATGCAGATATTGATCAATATATTATAATATTTTTTGAAAGACTTGGATTAAACCACCGGAGTTGCACATATTGCTTTTGTACTTTATCCTTTTAGGAGAGTGAAATGTTTGGACCACATTGCTTATTAATCTATGGACAAAACTCAAAAGATTCTTCATATCTTGTTTTGTTTTCTGGTGAAGAAAGAAAATAGGAGTTTGGACCAACATGAGGGTAAGTAAATGATGACAGACGTTTCATATTTTGAGGGGAACTACTTTCCAAACACCAAGAGGGAATGCACTAGGAATAAATTAATTGCCACTAATTGCATTTGCTTTTGTAACTATTTTAAGGTGAAATTGAATATTTTAACACCTAAAACACAACACTTGAAAGAGGATTTTGAATTCTGTTGATGCTCTTCCCCTTCTT
>JAFVLL020041975.1:0-35614 GCA_021397915.2 Tor tambroides
CTTTTCTGCACACTTTCCCTATCTTTCTCTCTGATGATTTGAGCTGTGTTGTCTGTCCTTATTGAGTTCTCTGCTTTTGGTTAGTCATGCAGAACACTCTGCCTGTTGCAAAGAACGTGTGAGTCAAACATTCACCCAAGCCCCCTCCCTTCCCGGGGGTCTTTGTAGTGCTGATAGATTCAGAAATATATACTTTTATTATGCAAAATGAATATGCCATTGGACTGTGGGAAGCATCACAATAGCCTCAGCTTCAGCCACTTTTCAAGACATGGCAGTTTATTTTTCTTCATTTGGTGAAGTTTCAATAGTTTTAATTGAACAAAGACGTAAAATTCAAACACTAAAATATTTAATTTGTCATTTAAGATGTCTTTTCCCCAGCAAATGACAAGTTTCAAAGGGTTCTTTGTATGTTAATTCTACATTGCAGCATGTAATATTTTGTCATTCTCACATACACCATTTAAAAGTGGAAAGATCAAAGCTTGCGTCGGCTCCGGAGACCCATAGGGAACCAATCCTCCATATCGATTGAGGAGGGAGTTCAGTCCGTCTCTTGTGACAGCTCATCTTTAGTCTTCAGAAATGACTCCTCTTAGTTTCAGCCACAAACATACACGCTCACTCCATCACTGTCACTCACACTCAAACACAAGCACTGCATACTACATTTGTTTGGGCCCTCTATAAATTTCTCAGGCCTCACTCCACCAAGCATCATTAGGGATTTTCTGCATCGGTATAGCCTCACATCAGTAGGCTTGTTTTATTCTTGCTTGTCTTTGTATGACATGTTTACAGTAATCACTGTTCAGGTTCCATTGAGTAACTCATTCCACTGCTTTACATTTCAGTACATCAGATCAAAGATAATCTAATCCACTTTTTTTCACCATGTCCTGATTTAATGTATTTACCTGTTTATGAATTATTTATTTGAAAAAAAGGTCATATCGCACACATCCAATGTCACATTTTAATGCACCCTCTGGAATTCTTGATTCTGTGTCCGTTAACCTGTACAATTGATTTGTTGTCCCAGGTAACCTTAGCAGAAGCTTCAAGATAATCTACAAGTAAACTAATAAAATAATTGAATCTTAAATCAATATGTCCATTTATTTATTTATTTATTTGGTAAGTAGCCAAGTAATAAACAGGATAATGTACAGTTAGCAGCAAATCATTATTGCAAATAAACTAGGGCTGTCAACGTTAACACATGCGATTAATCTAAAAATTTTAACGCGTTCATATTTTTTTAACGCAAATTATTCGTTTGATAAGGTTTGACCCCAAATTCTTGCCGTCATCACAGCGCGGAAGGTTATCTATCGTTGTGTTATAAGGGTACAGCGAACCAGTGTTGCCAGGGTCACGGTTTTCCCACACAGTTGGGCTATTTTGAAAATGCAGTCGCGAGAAAAATTACAGAGCTGTGGGTTGCGTTTTTTTGGGCTACTTTTATAATGTACCGCGGCCGCCCAAAGTGTATATAGACAAATAAAAATTAAAATAGATCCTTTTATTAATGTGTATTATACTTGGAATGTATACCTGGCAACTTAAGAACGGAGAGGCGGTTATAACATCACAAACACAGCAGAAATAAACATGACAACAGCCACTATAGATTATATAAGATAATAAACACACGATTATGATAGGATATGGTTTGTATGTGATTTTCTTGAAATTTGGATATTTTCATAACAATAATGAATGTGTACATCTGAAATGCTAATTTGTACAGCGGTAAAAAGGCTATAAATAGCATATTTTAACAACAGTAAACAACTAAATTCCACATGTGATCGCAAAAGAAAGTTATTACAAACACTCAATGGTGGTTTAAAGTGGTTTAAAGCTTAGAGTAAAAGTGTACTATTAATCTCATAAATTGCCTTATGTAGCATGATGCATAATGCGTTTTGTCATAATACCTCACGTAAGGTTGCAAGAAAATGTTTTGTTGTATTTATTTAGAAATACCTTTGATAATAGTTGGGTAAATGTATATTGGGATTGAAGCGATGTGGCTTGGTAGACGTTTTATTGCCAGTATAAAGGCTGATAATGGCTGAATAAAAACAGAAGAATAATGATAAAAGAATAATAAGGATTATGTCTCATACCTGGCAGAGGTGTGAAAGGTTCTGTTTCCTTAAAAACAGTGACATTTCTGCCAATTTCAAGGCCTTCATCACCCACCTGAAAATGCTTACTTACTCATTATTTATTTTACTTTTATAGTTCCCTAGATGTCTGGTCACATTGCATTTTAACAGCTGTTTTAAATAAAGAAAGGCTCCTAATGGTTGTTAAAACTATTACCCATTAAAAATGAGTATAGCTGAATAAATGAAATTAAAGGCTTAACATGATTACACTTAAAAAGTCTCTTCATAGTTATGAAACCCCTCAGCAGATTCCTTCAAGTACTAAGAAATCTCCTCAGACCATCTCCAAACATGTCTAAAATATCCCTTTCAAGCATAAAAACGAGAAGTATTGAAGTTTAAGAGACAAGGACTTTGCACTTATATTCACAAACATATATGATATAAGATGTGGGAGTTATTTCACCGCAGTACCATTGTGGATGGATGGATAATGGATGGATTATTGAAATGCATTAGTTTAAATGGCCTCACATTCTCTGTCTCTTTTCTCTTTCTCTCAATCTCACTCTCCAGGACTGAGGATTAGGCTGTCTTGTTCTTCTAGTCTGTTCTCATTTCTTGTCTCTTGAAGTGATAAAAGATTTGTTTCTCCACTGTATGTTTCTCTGCATATCTGTTTGTTAAATACTAATTCTATTTTAATAGAAATAATAAAAATAAAATATTTTCTAAATAATAGATCTGCAAAAAAGTAATAAAATATTTTACACAAATTTTTATGTATATTACATTGGTTAGCTTAGTAACATTAGTTACCATCAAACTCCATTGAAATCAATAGTGGGTCAAGTCCCTCATGTGCCTCACAGAAGCGTGTGGGCGCAGAGCTGTGCCGATGTAGATCGTTCCAAATCAGTCACTTATGCGTTTCCATTTCAGGTAGGATTTTGCCTTATAAAGGCAGCTGCCTATAGTATGTAGGCTATACAGACAGCAACTCGCTCGCTTTGGAATAGGACTTACAATGCATTTTGGCATGTACCGCCCTAACCACCTGAAGACAGGAACCTTTCAAATCAACATTTGCAGCACCCAAACCTGAACACAAGACCATACTATAACCTGTTTCTATAACTGATTCCTGAAATACTGTGAAGTGCTTCAGTATTTTCTTCACATCTCCCCTCATGGACATTATTAGCGGGGGAATAATTAATATCTGAACTGAAACACTGTTCTTGTTTTGGGTTGAGGCAAGGAGAGTTTCAAAGCGTGATGCAATGCCCCTGCAACTGTGACAACCTAGAAAACCTCCACCACTGAGCTGCACTTCATCAGACAATAACAAACAAACCAAAGACAAATTTATTGGAATCTGTTTTGTTTTTGCTCACTGTTGTAGAATGGCATCAGTGTCGGTTCAAGTCAAGAAAAGCTGAGGATATTAGGCTCATTAATCAGGTTCAAGTCGAACTGAACATTTTACAAGCTCCAGTAAAGTTTCACAGAGATTACCATTTACCGACCTGAGAAAATTAACCAATCTCCCAGTGATCATATAATGTCTGCATTCTGACAGATTTTTAGAAAAGCACTGCTACTGCACTAAACAGAGCAATTCTTTTGAGAAACGCAGTCCAGAATGAGAGATTCCCGATTCACTCGTTTGAGTCGGTTCCTGAATAAATTGGTCAACCTGTTTCACGAATGAGTCTAAACAGCTCACTCAAGGACTTAACCGTTTTGAGCAATGTCTCGCTCTGTGAAACAGTGACATGACACAGAGAGCAAAAGAACACTAGATTAAGTGGATATAGTCAATTAAAACAAACCTGCAAATACGTTAAATCATATGAAAGCAAAGAAGATGGTCTTTATTAAACAACTGAATTTGAAGCTTGTGAACTATTCTATTACAGGTCAAAATATTTTACAGCAAACAGTACAAAAACACTAGCAGTGCTTGAAAAAATTAGTGCCGTGGCACTATAATATTTTTGGACATGTACAGTGTAAATTCTATGGTACCTGAATACGGTATGCATGACTCCTGTGCCTGCTACAAAATAAGTATACACTTGTTATTTGATGGGTGGAGTGTGCCCAGTACTGATATGACATGCATTGACTTTTTTATTAAAATGTCTTTGTATTTGGGGTTACATGATATTTAGGGTACATATGCAAATTAGTGACTTGTTATTTTTATTATCTATTTCTGAACAGTATGCACTTTGCATAATTTCTGAGCATTGCTGTTAATGTGTTAATGTGGATTTGATTAGTAAAAACCAGGGCAGCTTTCTGTGTTTACACTTATTGTTGTGTATTTAGTTTTAGATTTTATTTTCATTTTTTTATTGATAGTTCTCAACTAGAGTGGTATTTGGAACAGATCTGTGAATTGCATGCAAAATCCAGTAATTAGGAGTGCACCCGATCAAGAATTTTGTGTAAGGAAAGGATTTCCCCATTCATATTTCACATCAGACTCATATATATGGGCTTCATATATCGCTACACTATTAACAATAGACAGTGGACTATTTGCCCAAAATTTCACCTAAAAAGCCTTTAAGGGGCGGTTACACAAGACTTTTTTCTATTTGGTTGTACTGTATGTTTAATTATATATATTTATTTAAAGATGCAGCAGAGTGTGAGGTCAGTGTCTGTAGAAGTTTTGCATGTTCCAAGTCTAGGGTGAGCACAGCTTTACTGAGAACAGCCCTGAGTGATATAGGAGCCATTCACACAGTACTCATTGTTTTATGCAAAAGCTTGGAACATAATGCATTTTGAAAATTGAGTTTTTAACTTGACTTTTCACGTAATACTGCCAAAACAACAGCGAGACGCGACGCAACTGCAAAAGACGTCAATCTACATGTGTACATAGACACAGCCTATGATTCTTTCTCAGACAGACAAACTTGATTTCAAAATGGATTAATACGGACTTTAGGCCAGTGGTGGGCTTATATCAGTGCTATGGAAATAACAATAATAAACATAAAAAACATTGATTTTTAAAGCAACTTATAATGTCTTTCGCTCCCAGAATAATGTCTTTGAATTATCCTCACTTGGGAGATTTCATCAGCAAATAATGATTCTTTTTGTTGATTATATTGATGCATGTTGAATATGCTATTAATCTGATTTATTAGCATACAGTTAAGTTAATGAAACATTTTAATCAATTGGCACTCCTAGATTGCACACATTTCTTTGGTGGAGAGTCTATTGTTTAAGATGACTTGTGAAGGAAGACACAGCAAAGAGAGACAGAGCAAGCTGTGATTGACAGTGTGGGGGGTTGAGAAGACTCAGCTGCAGTCCAGCGCAGGCAAAGGCACAGGTCTTGTTGACTGACAGCCCAAGTTTCAAAACAACCTCGAGATGGTCTCTGTGTGTTTGTATGAGCTCTCTCATATGCTGTATCTGCAGGTCTGGATTGATACCGTTAAGATTACCGAGAGACGTTGAATGCATCTGTGTACTGGATGAAAATGTGTGTGTGTGTGTGTGTGTGTGTCTAATGGCACTGTTTCCGAGCATGTGTGCGTATGTGTGGGCAGCAGGAAAAGAGAACAGCTGTGTGATAGGATGAGTCTTTCTCTGCTCTTCCTGCTGTCTCTCTCTCTCCAACTCCTTATTCAATAACAAAACAATATCGACTGTACTGTCTGTCTTAATTCACCACCGGATCAGCGTCAGACTTGTGCGTATGCATGCGAGAGCATGTTTGCACAGCCATGCGAGATATGCACACACATATCCACCTATAATACAGATACAGAAAGTGTGTGTCCCTGAAAACTGGTCGAACGTGTCATCAGGTAACAGGTTGAGTGTTTACCGTGTCCATTAAAGCTCACTGAAATGAGCAGGGCACTGTTATTGTTGTGCATGTGTGTGTGTTTTAACCAGGAATGGGGGCAGAAATGCTGTCACGCTGCACGGTAGATTTGGTAAATACAGAGTCATGAAAAAATGAGGAGTTATGAGGAGCCTGGTGCACTTTTGAGCCCAGAACCTTCCAGAAAGTCAACATTGCCCATGCATAATGAACGAGAGGCGCTCTCCTCTTATATGCTCAGAGACCGTATGGAAAGGAAGCTTTGGCACGTAGTTTGTAGACGTACACAAACTCTCACAGAGACACATAGCTAGCTATATTGATAATGCATGCATTTGGCCGGCCCTTTTATAATGGACTAATGTAAAACTAATGGACAGAGAATATATATGTGTGTGTCATCAGGATATTAAATGTTTATGTAGCTCTGTTTCCCCTGCACACCGCTATTATGTGTCGAAAACAGACTCAGGTCAACATCAAACATCTCGTTTTCCTTTTCATCCACTCTTGACCTCTCTCTTTTTGTGTTTTCTGCTGATGTCTCCAAAGTCCTGTTGTCCCTGTTGACTGAAACATTTTAAGATATAGATATAGAGGGTTTTTTATGTTTTTTTAAGTGTTTAGTTTTGGGGATGGTAAGATTTTTTTATCATGTTTTGGAAAGTCTCTTATGATTTTATGCTTTATTATAAAAACTAGAGTGCAAGCAGAAGGAATTGCAACAAATTTGGTGGGAAAAAAATAAATACATGATGGCAGATGAAGGAATCCAATATTGAAAAGGATCAATATAAATAGTTTTAAATGAATATAATTATGAAAATAATGATTAATACACACACACACACACACACTACTGTTCAAAAGTTTGTGGTCAGTAAGACTTTTTAAAATGTTTTTGAAAAAAATCAATACATGTGCGTTTAATTAAAATACAGTAATATTGTGGAAAAATAATTACAATTTAAAATAACTGTTTCCTATTTTAATAGATTTTAAAATGTGATTTATTCAGCAGCTGAATTTTCAGCAGCCATACTCCTGTCTTCAGTTTGACATTTTTCAGAAATCATTCTAATAAAGTAAAAGTAACATTTCATTATTATAAATGTTGAAAACAATTGTGCAATTATTTGAAATAAAAATCTTCTGTAACGTTGTAAATGTCTTTACTGTCACTTTTGATCAATTTATTGCATCCTTGCTGAATAAAAGTGTTAAATTCTTTAAAAAAAAAAACTTACTGCCCCCAAACTTTTGAGCAGTAGTGTATATTAAATTGACGTATAATCAATTATCTTGTCCTTCTTTAAAGGTACTAAAATAAACATTAATGGGATAGTTAAGGAGTCAGAACTGTTACATTCCTTATAGTTTTATCTTTGTCCTTGTCTCATTTTCCATCCTATCCTCTTCTTCTGCCCATCCCATCTTCATTTAACCATTCTTTCTCCTTTTCTACCTGATGTGAGGCTCTGTTCCTAGTCCTGGTGTCAGGTGCACACAGCAGTAAAGCGGGAGGTTATTTAAACAAACCCGGCAGGAAACCTCCCCTCCCACTCCATAATTCACTCAAGAGGAATGGGAGGGAAGTGTTGGATTGATCGTGGCACAAAGGGAGGAATTACCTCTTGGAACAAGACTTCCCATGTCCTCTTTATCAGTGGCAGAGACAAGGCCATATCTACAAGCATCATCTTGAGCCCAGCAGAGGGCTAAGAGAGGCTTAAATGCTGCACTGAATCCTGACAGTGCCAATGATACAGGCTTCAAGAGTCCTGTGGTGTGACAGAAACTTTGGAGATGTTTCTGACACAGGGAATACTTGATGGAGAGATTGCTTTAGATCACATTGTGCCGATATCTTCTAAGTAAAGACTCCAGTTGGAACCAAAAGTTTAGGGTTTTACAGCATGATGCTGTAGGAGAACCTTTTTATATTCCACATAAATTTTAATTCTCTGGAATAGGTTCTTTGGAAAACCATCTACTGTATGTATTGATGCTTTAAAAGACCCAGAAACAAATTTCTTAAAACTATTTTTAGCTGTACTATAAAAGTCAGTGGGGTTCAGCGTTTTCTTTTTTCTTTTTCTTTTTTGGACCACTTTGACTTCTATGCAGGGGAAAAACTGAAAAGTGTTTCGTGTTCCACAAAAAAAGGAACTTCATACAGATTCGAAATGACATGTGGGTCAGTAAAGGAAAGCAGAATGATCATTTTTCAAACAGTAACCACCAACTTTTTTCTCTTTTTTTTATAAAGCTTTTTTTTGTAGTTGTTTGTATAGTGCTAAATAATAAAAAGGACTTGTTTTGCTTTTTTTCCACATGAAATTTGAGGTGAAAGGCCTTTAAAGTGCAGTCTTACATGTTTATTGTTTACAAATGTAAGATGCCAAAATGTTGCTATATTGTTATCAATAATGAAGGGAATGAACTCCAGCATTTAACCCTATAAACCCTATAAAGTCTCATGTTTGATGTACACATTTCTAAGGCCTATAAATTATCAACATGATCAAAATTTTGAAAAAAAAAAAAAAAAAACTGTTGTACACAAACTACTACATGCATTGTGCCAAATGATTGAGTAAAATGCCTTTTAATATTATTTCTAAAAATGTCGCCCTTCAGATCATGGTACTCATGTCCTTTGCTGTGATATCTTTAATGATTTTTATGATGTAAACATAACTTTTTAAGAATAATATTGTTGGCTAAATTTTAAAGTGACACTTACTGGACTGAAGCAACTTAGGTTTACTTCCATACATCATTTTTAGAAAAATCAAGTTAAAATGTGATTATCAAAATCAGGTTTTTGAGCAATTTAAATATAAGCAGCTGAACCAAAATGCATGTTTTTGCATTTTGGACCTCTGAATAAAAGCCTGTATTAAATATGATACTTAACATAAAACACATATGCAAACTTTTTTTTGTCTAGATTTTGTCTTCAATTGTCTAGATTTTGTCTTCAAAAATATTTTTTTTAACTATGATTTCAAATTTCAGGCTTTGCAAGGTTAAATGTGTTTTTCCCTTCCAAAACTTTGCAGCACATATTGTACCGAAAGTGAGACTCCAGCTACATCTCATCGAGTCACTTTTTTCATGTCAATGGAGGACAGACATTTCAATAAATCAAATCTGGAAGATGATGGGAAGTCATACTGGTTGATTCGGTTGTGGTGGCATCCGTCCGGGAGCCCTTGAGGAAGCATGTGCCCCATGAGCATGCGGTGGAGCTGGGAGGGAGAGTGGGCCAAGCCAGCCTCTCCTGAATTATGGATGGAGGGGAAAGGGGGGATGTGTGGATCAGGACTCATGGGAAAAGCGCAGCACACATTCAGACACACACACACACAGAGGCAGTGGTGTGAGGCCAAGCGTGTTGTGAGGGCGGTTGTGGGTGAGTGGAGCTGTTCGCCTGTGTCTCGTTTTGGCGCGGATGTCTTCGGGGATTACTGCTGGAGAGGGGAGAACTCGGAATCTATCAGACAACCTCCCTCTCTCACTCTCTCCCATCTTCCGCGTCAATGAGACCGAGATGTGATGAGTCAGAATATTCTCTGTGGTGTAACATAATCACAGCGCAATTCTGTCTTTTTATCTGCTGGATCTGTTTTCTAATCAGTCCCCGTAGCAGAGATCATTTGAGACACTTTGACCTCAAAAATAACAAAAACTCACATTGACTTGTGACCTAGAGTTTTCTCAGGAGCGGTTTACCCAAAAATTTCAATTGGGTCAACGTTTACTTGCTCTCATGTCATTTCAAAGCCATATGCTGTTACAGTGGAACACAAAAAGAATTGTTACACAGCTCTTGTAATATTGAGTCAAGCTCCAAAAACGCAAAAACAATCAAAAACCACAAAAAAGTATCATAAAAGTTGTCAATATGACTTGAAGAAAGCATTCAGACTCACCGGCAGGAAGACCAACCCAAGGGTTTAGGTGTCCAGGTACACCAGACAGACATTTTGTGCATAACCATATACTTGTTCGCCCTATCGACCATGTAGATGTCATCATTTCATGTTATCTCTTGGTTTTTTTCACCAACAATATTTTATTCTCTGAGATCAATGCTCTTTGATGGAAGTTTGAGGGAAAGGGAGAAAGGAAGGAAGAGAGAAAGAGGGATTGAATTAAAGTTTTATGAAAGATGAATATTTCATATTCTGGGCACTGAATTCCATACTAGTACTGTGTGTGTGTGTGTGTGTGTGTGTGTGTGTGTGTGTGTGTGTATGTGTATGTGTATGTGTGTGTGTGTGTGTGTTCATTTATGTGCATTTTTTGCCATCTCCTGAATTATTTCCTCGCTTTCTATTATTAAGGTGATGGTGCCAGATTTGTATTGGCATACAACCAATTGCTTAATTTTAATTTATAGGCATCCACAATGTTCATACCTTGCTAACTTGACTCCTAGTCATAATTCCATATTATAATATATTTACATTTACATTTAGTTATTTAGCAGACGCTTTTATCCAAAGCGACTTACAAAAGAGGACAATAGAAGCAATCAAAACCAACAAAAGAGCAACAACATGCAAGCATATGACAAGTCTCGGTTAGCCTAACGCAGTACACATAGCAAGGTTTTTTTTTTTTTAGTTTTTTTTTCTTTTTTTCTTTTTTTTCCCAAGGAAAACAAGTAGATAGAATAGAAAAAAGAAAGCTAGTGTTAGTTTTTAAAGAAAAAGGAGCAGTTAGAGAATAAATATGTAGTTGATAGAGGGTCAAGGGTGTGTGTGTTTTTATATATATATATATATATATATATATATATACTATATACTATATATATATAGTAGTCAACATTTGAAGTGGTTCAAAACCTTTCATCAAAGTTGTCCTAAAACAAAAACAATACCCGTTCCTGTCTTAGGACAACTTTGATGAACTATTTTGATCCACTTCAAATGTTGACTACTGTATAACAGTTGCAGTTCATAGTTGTATTATAGTTCATAGTTGCATTCTGGTGACAATCCCTTCACTGTAAGGTTTATGTGGAGGTTTTTATGGTTGTTTCAGTACCAAAATTGTAGTTTTTGATACTAATACTAATAATTTTTATATATATATATAGGTCTATACATATATATTTTATATATATAGGTCTATACCCTAGCTGTAAAAGTCACTTTTGATCAGTTTAATGCATCCTTGTTGAAAAAAGTAGGCTATTAATTTCTTTTAAAATTAAATTTCACCAACCCTGAACATTTGAACTATAGTGTATGTGTAATATTGTTTAAGTTAATGAAAACAGTGGTATGTAGAATTTTGTCTAAAAAGTGCATTTGGGTTTGGGTGGTGAATAAAGTTGATACTTGGAGTAACAGTTTAGATTAGGGAACAGTATTCAATATTAAATAATTGCTTATTAGCGTGTACATTAATAGCATATTAACTGTTTATTAGTAGTTATAAAGCACATATTAATGCCTTATTATGCATGACCATATTTTAGATCTCTTAACCCTGATTGAGGGAAAACTCTTAGTTAATAATGAATATGTGTTCCCTAATTGAAAGTGTTACACTTGGTACTGTAGAAAGACTGTTATTATGTTGCTGTTTTTTATTGTAATATTGATTTATTACTTGAGTATTTTTGACATTTTGACAGAACATTTTGAATTGCATATTGCAAACAACAGAATTATTTCAAACAGAGGTTAACAGTTGCTTGAACTGTTCATCTAGATAGCAAAAGCACTACACTCTCCTTTGACAAATCATCTCTCTGGTATATATTATTCCAGTTTCACCTCGCCAAGTTATCCTCTGAGAGGGGCAGACTGTGTATTCTCACATCTCCGTTTGAACCGATACCTAATCATTATCTATTCATTATTCACGCTTACAATCTGAATGTTGTCCCATCAGACAGGGTAAAACACAGAGTCATGGGAGCTGCTTTTGCATCTTAGGTTTAGAATTTATGTGTGTGAAAGAGAGAAAGAAAGAGAGAGAGAATGTAAGTGTGGGTTGTGTTTTGGAATGGAGCGATTGTCCCCAGAGAGATAATTACTGACAAGGAAGGGCAGGGCGAGAGCTGTTCTTCTCTTTTTTATCCTTTTTGATAAACCGCATTCTTTTTGGAACCCTGACTGTGGGTGTCTCGCGCCAAATGAAAATCTTCTGCATGCTTCTTGCAGTCAGTCAATATTGAAGTCGAATAACTAAAACCGCAGTTGCGGTGTTTGATAAGTTCACTGTTGCGCTGTGCTTTGACGCCCTTTCTTCATTTTTACTCGCTTACACGTTTGTTGCTACGACCTCGTAAGTTCTTTACGGCACGCTTTATGAATAACAAGTTATTTGTAATGGTGGAAATAAAGTTTAGCTTGCTCACAGCAGGCGGGATTGCGCACTTTTTGGCCTGCTGTTTGGAAAGTCACAGTGTGACCTAAAAAAAGTGGGTGCAATATTCCCTTCCCATAATGCTGAAGCACAATTAATGATGTTGCTGGTGCAGTTCTTTTCAGCATTTTCTCAGTTCTAAAAATATTCACCTGATTTTTAATGGGATCTCACCTGGGGAAAGCCAGCCAGCCACTGGAGCTCTGTTCCAAAACATGGTGAGTTGCCTCGCTGGTTACTTTTTGAGGCAGTGGACCTCTAAGGCAGCATCCTAAATGAAATGCTTTATATTGGCAGCAACTCTGTGCATCATATAAGTAGTGCTCCTCACACAAAGTGGTTATACTTACCATTGATTTCAATACGGGGAGGAGTGATACAATACTCTAAGAAGCATAAATACACACAGACATATTTAGGGGAAAATAATTGTTTATATATTTATAATAATGTTTTTAATATTTCTATAAAATGGAAATGATCAAAAGTCACAGTAAAGACTTTCTTTACATCAAAGAATCCAGAAAAAACAATCTGTTATGATTTCCACAAAATACATACACAGCACAGCTGTTTTCAACATTGAAAATAATAAGAAATGTTTCTTAAGCAGCAAATCAGTATATTTGAATGATTTCTGAAGGATCAATGAAGATTGGAGTAATGACAACTAAAAGTCAGCTTTGACTTCACAGGAATGAATTAATACATTTTGAAATATATTAAAAAAGAAAACATTTATTTTAATTTGTAATAATAGTTATTGTCTTTACCATATTTTAAATAAATGCAGCATTGGTGAGCTCTATAAGAGACTTCTTTCAGAAACATTGAAAACATTTTACTGACCTCAAACATTTGAACAATAATGTATATATGTATTGATAATAATGAATAATTTTGAGTAAATAATCATTTTAAACTATTTTTAATTGATCCTTTTCAGTATTTAATTCATTGTAGTTTTTTATACCTTCACCTGCCATTTTGTATTTATTTTTTTCCTCACTGAATTTGTCACAGACTCACAATTCATTCTAGGATTGTCTTCACAGTGAAGAGTTCATAATTAAGCTGCCTACACTGCCTAAACTGGCTTCAAATTAGCAGTGCACATATGATGCCTAAAAAGGCAGCTCTCTAGGTTTCAGAACTGAGTGTATGAGTAACTCTTTACTTTTCCTTTTTATTTCAAAAACTTTCCAGGTGTTTTATAACACAGCTCTGTAGTTCCAGGTTTATACAATTAAGAGTATAGTTCAAGCTAAGTTTTTTGGAGAGAACACTTCCCAGCATTCTTTGCACTGCAGAGCACTCCATTGGCTGTGTAATCATACCAGAGCAGGCCAAACCTGTATGCTTTTTTATTTCGTCTATGTAATATAAAAGAAGACGTTTTAAAGAATTATACTGGTCGCACTTTTCCATACAATCAGTGCCCATGGAAAAGAAGGCTTTAAAGCTTGAACAAAGAGGCAAAAGCATCACTGTAAGTCATACATATGGCTTGTGTGCTGCATTAATCCTCCCCTCCAGTGAGCTGTTAACCATTGTGACCAGAGTGAGTGAATTCGTAGTGAATTCAAGACCTGGATCAGTCTGATTCATACAGCTTTTTTGTGAACAGTGATTCATTGAAAAGATCTGATTGAAGTAGGTTCTGATTGAATGCAACAAGAGCATATGTCAAAATTGTCAGTGAATACAACTTACATTTTGGTGTGTACATAACACAGATCTATCATGACTTCTGAGGACCTGAAATAGTCATGTGGACCACTTTCATGACATTTATGGGGCTTTTCTGTTGTTTATGAAGCTTGAAATTTTCATTGTTATAAGATAAGAGTGATTGGTACAAGAATTTATGTTTTTGGAGCAACATGAGGGTGAGAAAATAATCAGACTTTTTTTTTTTTTTGAAAAATGAGAAAAGGTTGACCTTTGTTTTGCATGCAAAATCACTTTTGTTTGTCTTTATTTACTCATGTTTTGCCTGTCTCGCTGCATAACTTTTCTGTCCACCCCTCTTTGTCTTTGACTGTCTCTCTCTTTCTCTCTGTCCCCCTCACACTCTCCTCTCCGTCTGCTGTGCCACTTGAAACTGAACTCCTCTCTTGTCTTTTTGGCTGCGAGTGTTGGCATCTGTCCTGGAGCCTACGCTCAGCGTGAATTAATGTGCCTAATTAACACAACGTTAATTATTTGTAAATTGCGTGTTTGGGTACACATTACTTGAGAGGCATATGTTGCACGACGTGTTAGCTGAAACAAGTGACTGCTTAATCCAATCTCTGGAGTGCTCGTTTCTGTAGATGGGCCAATCAGTCTGGAGTCCCCTCACAACACGCAAAAAGAGCCGCACATGCTCAGACAAAAAAGATTCACAAAAGCATGTGGGTTATTGTCAGAATCCTGCTGAGGCTAACTTTTATTTTAAAGGGAGGTTGTTTGAAGTGCTCCCTCTACAGGTGGCAAAGGGAAATCTACGTCCCAGCAGGACTTTGTTCACCATTTCTATTTCAGCTGGCATAAATAACTATGAATACATCATGAAAAAAATAAACAAATGCACCACGGTTTCAGTGTAAGACAAATTAAGCTTACCATAAAAATGAGCGAAGTCTTTTCTGTTTTATTGGTTGTTACTGGCGCAAGAGGTTGCAGGTTAAATACAAACTGTATATTATGTGGAAATTTGTTTGTAGGAGTCTTAGTCCTACTTATAGAACACCTATATTCTCTGTTTTTGTCCCTGAATGATATAGTGGTATTTCTAGAGATTTTGAAAAAATGTCAGCAGTTTATAACAAACAGAAGTCTTGGTGACATGTTACTGTGTATTTATAGTCTGGCCAAAGGATGCTAATGAACCAAGTGGTCAATGTTTGTTTGGTTGGCATAATCCAGTTAGTCCATGCTCATAGAGGCCATAACCACACCAATTATATGTGCAAAAAAACATGATTTTCAATGTAAATGCATGTAAATCAATATATTCTGACTAAATAACTTAACATTTAACATTTTCTCCTTGTATAGTTTTAATATGTAATGTAAAGTAAAAATGAATCTTAAAATATTAAATATATTACTAAAATATTATTTTATAATATTTTATAATATATATTATTTTAATGTTTTGCATATATGCATAAATTACCATTCAAAGGTTTGGGGTTGGTAAAATATTTAAGGAAGGTTTTTGAAGGAAGTCTCTTATGCTCTCTAAAGCTGCATTTATTGAAACACAGTACAGTAAAGCATACATAAAAAATACAGTAAAAACAGGAATGCTGGGAAATATTGTTACTATTTAAATGTCTAATTTATTACTGTGACGGAAAATCTGAATTTTCAGCATCATTACTCCAGTCTTCAGTGCCACATGATCCTTCAGAAATCATTCTAATATGCTGATTTGCTGCTCAAAAAACATTTATTTGATCAATACTGAAAACAGTTGTGCTGCTTAATATTTTCATAGAAACCACGATACGTTTTTTTCCAGGAATCTTTGATAAATAGTTTTTTTTAAATAGAAACCTTTAAATATGTTTAAAAATATATGATTAAATATGTTTTAAAATATGTTTAAATAATTAAATTTGTTAAATATTTATTAGAAAACACATAAATATTAAACATATACATATAAATACATATATTTATATATATATATTTTAAAATAATTCTCATTATATATGTAATACGTATTTCATTAATATATAGATGTTTTGCCAGTGTCTGTTTGTTTTTAGGACTTGCAGTCAGCACTGTCGTGATGTCATTTTATAAGTATTAATTAGTCACATGGCATTTACACTGTCTTAGGTGACTGGCCAGAACTGAGCACTCATATTTCTGGAGCACCAGCTGACGACAACTATTTAGAGGAATGTGAATGCTAACAGATAGCTTTCTCTAGTTATTATAGAGCTCCTTGTGTGTTCAAGCTGCCCTGGTACACACACACACACACACACACACATGCTGGTCTCTTATTTTTGGTGTGTGCGAGTGTGTCTGTGATTTTATGCCCCATGGTTAGGCATAGGGGCCACTATGCCACAGTGCTCTAGAACTTAAGCGGGCAGTCAGGTGTGCCCTCAGTAACAACATCTCCCTTCAGCATGACACCCCTCGCTGTCACCCTGGCTGTCAGCCTTTCATTTTGTATCTCTCTCTTTTTCTTCCTCTCCGACCGTCCTTCCCTGTAGCACTTTATTTGCCTGCATTCTGTGCTGTTCTTTCATTCATGGGTATTTCATATTTATTTTCAGTGTCCCTTCGAACCGCTCCACCATTCTCTCTCACTCACTCGCTCATTAACAGTCAGCTCCCGTCGTCGGCTCACTCTGTGTCTTAACCACTAGGGAGACCTTCATTTATACGCTCAAGCTAGGGCTCTCCCTCGCTCCCCTCTCTCCCCTTCTCCCGTTTTTCTCGCTCTCCCCCCCTGCCAAGTATTTATGTGTTGATTTAGTCATGCCAGACTTTAGCCAATTTAAGAAACAGGCCGCGTTT
This sequence comes from Tor tambroides, assembly GCA_021397915.2. Taxonomy (NCBI): domain Eukaryota; kingdom Metazoa; phylum Chordata; class Actinopteri; order Cypriniformes; family Cyprinidae; genus Tor; species Tor tambroides. Next base: position 16,909 of record JAFVLL020041975.1, read on the forward strand.
GCAGCTGTTTCATTTTCTCCTTCTGCCCGTGCAGTTTTAACCGGTGGCGGCAGTGGCGTCTGTCTTAAGGGAAGCTGGGTAAATGAAGTTCTCTCTCTCTTTCTCTCCACCACCCCCGTTCCGCTCCCTCAGGGCTGGTGGCACAAACATAATTTCTCTCAAAGGGGAGTTTGACTGTAAGATGGATTATTTCTGCCTGAAATCAGACGCTAAGCTGGATAAGGCTGCTCGTCCGTTCAGTTTCAATATTAAAATGATAAGTTAACACTGCAAAGCCACTCACAAAAAAGTACAAGTTGTTTCTGCAGGCGTGTCTACTACTTTCTTGGCCAGAGATGTCCAGCTAAATGTGCATTAAAAGGTTTTGTAAAGCTTTTCGATGGGTTGCTCAGATGTATGTTTGTATTTACATTTTTAATGTACACTGCTATTCAAAAGTTAGGAGTCAGCATGTTTTTATTTTTCAGAAATGAATCAGAAATGATGCATCAAATTGATCAGAAGTAAGACTTTTATATTGTATCACAGTTTCCACCAAAAATATTAAGCAGTACAAATGTTTGCAAAACAGTAGCAGAAAGGAGCAGCAAATCAGCATATTGAAATGATTTCTGATCATGTGGCTGCTGAAAATTCTGCTTTAAATCACAGGAATAAATTGCATATTAAAATATATGTAATGTTAAAATATGGATTTTTGATCAAGTAGTTGCAGCCTTGGTGAACAAAATAGGCTTCAAAAACATTAAAAATCATTAAAAAAAACTGGTCCCACTGTATATAAGGTGGCCTTAACTACTATGTACTTACATCAAAAAATAAGTACAATGTACTTACTGTGTTCAAATTTGATTTGAAAAACACTTGCTGATATTGAGGTGGGAAACAGGTAAGGGACAGGTTTGGTGGTATGGGTAGGTTTAAGAGTGGGTTCAGGTGTAAGGGATGGGTCAACAGTGTAATTATAAATGTAATTACCAAAAATTAATTACAGATGTAATTACATGCAGGGATTTTGAAGTACAATGTAAAAACAAAATTGTACACAATAAGTGCACTGTATCAAATGATTCATTTAATCATACTATGTAAGTACATAGTAGTTAAAGCCACCTAATATAAAGTGAGACCACAAAACTTACATAAAGATAAATCTTACATTATTTTGCTTATCAATTAAATTTTTTTTGTTGTTGTTGTTGTTTTGTTTTTTTTTTAAACCTTGACAAAAATACTGATTAAGAAAATGATTTGTTGTAGTGTGCAAGGATTCCATAGTTTTTTGTAATGAAGCAAGAATACAAGCTAAGAAAAAAATCGAACAATGCAGATATACCTGAGGCCACACATCCAGACAGGGGCTCTGTCTTTGTTCATTGTTAAACAACAACAGAAAAAAAGTTGCATAATTATCTCCAGCTGAAAGGAAGAATAAGTATTCCAACTCAACTTTTTGTAAGACCTCAGGCAGGTTACTGTAAACACAGTTTGCAAAAACAAATGACCATACTTCATATCAGTTAGGCTAATCTATAAGAATTGTTATCGAAAAGTCCCAGTCTTACTGTGTCAGTGCTGATGCTGATGTGTGGTCACACCATTTGAGGGAATGCAGGAACATAAATCATACTAACTGTATCTCTGAAGTTGCAAGAAATTGCTTGGATGTAGGACACCAACATCTTACTTGTTAACAAACAGTGAGAAATTAAGAGATGCGGAGACGTGTCGAAACATTTTAGGAATACATTAAACAAAATGCAGTGCAATGTAAATGACATCTTGTTTTCCTCCTCAGCAATCGGGCGGACCCTCATCCCTCGTTACTTCAGCACAGTATTTGAGGGTGGCGTGTCAGACCTTTACTACATCCTGAGACACTCCAAAGAGTCCTTCCACAACTCCTGCATCACTGTAGACTGCGATCAGTGTACCATGGTCACGCAACACGGCAAGCCCATGTTCACCAAGGTAAAGAAGGAGAGAGTGTGTGTGTGTGACACCATGTCCTAAACAGGCATAACGTTTTGAAATGAATGAATAAATGAGGTGCAGATACACTTAGTTTCTCTGTTTGTCAACAAAACATGCAATCTTCGTTCTCCTTGTGCATTTTTGCTCATTATCGTAACCTCAGAGTGGAAGGAGAAATGACACAGTTATCTGTTTCCTTCAGTTCTTATATTTCCTGTGATAAACCCCATAAACTGTCTAATAGAACAAACAAACATGGCAGGCGTGATAATTTACTACTTTAATCACAGCCATTATTGTATGTGTTTACTGATGGAGGTCGTTAGGAATCCTCGTGAAATATTTCAGGCAGCTTTGGACTCTGCTGAGAACGCTCTTTATGAATCTGTTACTCACTGCTCACTCTGTGTGTTGTCATATACTTTAGTTTTTGATTAGTTTCTTTGTCATAGTAAAAAATAATAATAACAATAATAATAGAAGCAAGTTGGTGAGATTTCATTTCAGAATCACAGTCTGAATGTACTAAACGAGGACTAACAAATATTTTAAGGTATTTGAAAGGTGGAGACTAAATTACATGCCATGGTCATTTATTATTTGTCAGTTTGTCAGTATTTAACCATTTTACTGATTAAATATGCAGTTTGCAATTGATCTAAACCAGACCAGAAAGGTTCATGGTATCACTTGTACCATAAAGGTCATTTCCAGTTGACATTATAACTGTGTATTTCTATTATGCCTCAGGAGAGGCTGTCTGGATCTTCAGAAATATAAGATAGAGCTACTTGATGCTTCACCACTTTTGCAGCCTGAATTCTTGTCATAAATAGTCATAATAAAAAATATAATGACATGTAAAGAGGACAGTTATATTGTAGAATTATGAGAAAGAGTCAAAGGTCATTGGCCCATGGTGGTTTGGATGTAATGTCACACCTTCAGTGGTTACAAATAGCTTTTAAAGATCTGTCAGCTGTAGTGGACATCATGCATCAGAGGGTTAAACCACTTATCAACAGATTTGATGTTTCCACCTTGTCCATCAAGCACTTTGGATTATTTTCACACACTGATATGGACTAATCCACTCTAATCCATACAAGAGCCCGAGTACTTATCATTACAGAGGAATGGAGACCCACTAGTCTTTGAGCAGCTGATTACAAAATCACAGCTGTACTTTATTAATCAAGTGCTGTATTTAGAGAAATGGTCAAAAACATAATAGCAGGTGTTTTGTAGTCATCTGCATATTTGTACACAATTGGAGAACATCTCATTCATATATGTAGTTCTTTTCATCTACAGGCACTTTTATGTCCCAGGAGTTGACTGAGTGATTTATTTTATTTTATTTTATTTTATTTTATTCTTCAGAACTAACATATTTCAACTTTTTCATTTTTTATAGAAAGGTAAAATTGTCTTGGGAACTGTTAATTTTGTGTTTATTTTATTTTGTGCATTTTATGTTCTTTATTTGATTTTATTATTTTATTTTACCATGCATTATTTGTTTATTTTTGACACTTTTCAAATGCCTTTTATCTGTAGATCTACTTTTACCCCATCGCAGAGCCAGATAAACAATCATAATCTATGAAAGTCTGTTATAAAATGATCACTGTTTAAAACTATGAGAACCTAAATAAAAAGTAAACATAAAAAACAGAAACATAAGCCTTTTCAATATTAACTGCTTAAAAATTACATCAAATTTTCACAAATTTCAGCTGTGAACAATTTTTAACTCTATAAAGTTTCATTCGAAAGTTAGTGTACTTTTAAACCAACTTATTAACATTTTTTCCTAGAGTATTTCAGTTGCAATAACATTTTATTGTGTTCATTTAGAATACATAAAATGCCAGCTATGAAATTAACCGTATCAAGACTAAGGAGACTGCAAAATGTAATTTGCCTTTTTATAATGAATCGCTTGTTGTATTTCTCAATTGTAAGTCGCTTTGGATAAAAGCGTCTGTTAAGTGAATAAATATAAAATGTAATTTCCTTCACAAAGTAAATGATGATTTCAGATGTGGTGGAAATGACAAGGTTATGGCGGAAAAAAAAAACAGAATAAAATATCCACTGCTGGACATTGTTTTATTCATAAGAGTCCACGGGACATATGAAGAATGATATTTCAGTATCCAAATGACTGGCTAGACCAGTTAAATTTTAAAACAAATCCTGAAGCACAGCTGTGGAGCAGTACAGTATAGAGCGAGAGGGAAAGACAGATGCTTTCATTTTCACTTTGCTTTTTCCTCGGCGTGTTACGATGTTGAGAAATAGTGCCGAAGGAAGGATGGAAAAAAGGATAGCTGGAGAAAGAATGAGACAAACAAAAACAGATTCAGAGAGCAGGAGAAGCATACAGAAGATGAAAAAAGTGGAGAGAATGTGAAAGAGTGTGGTCATGTGATGGCGCTGTGCTCTCCCGCCAGCCTCTTTTCTTGTTGATCCTCCAGAGACCATCTGTGCTGAGGGCATTGATTAGAGTGGCGGGATTACGTCTTTGCCGTTGCCATGCCAACTAATCAGCTGACGCTCCCACCCCCCCAATCCTCCTTCCTCTCCCTCCCTCCCTTCCTCCTCCTCCTCCTCCTCCTCCTCCTCATCCTCCGGTTGCTCCAGCAACAGAACATTGGGGCTACGAGTATAGCGCAGCTCTAAATTCAGCAAAATGTTTTTCTCATACTGGGTTTTTTTTTTCTGTAATTGCTAATGGTTTATGACCTCTGCATGTATTCAGCATTTTGTTGTTTTGTGTTTGTGTAAGCTCGTCTCAAGAATTTCCATTTCGTTGGCCTTCGGTTCAGGTATACAACATAAACACCTTCTATTAGGAAATGGCTTCGAAACTCTATCATCCCAACTACTCTGACATAAAATCTGAAAAATATCACCTGCGTTAAGGTGATGCATACTGTCACTCTCTGAGCTGAAATGTATTTCTTCATGATGAGAAGGAGACATAGTCTTTAATACATGATAGATTTCTGAATGTTTGCATTCTCAGGTGTGTACGGAGGGCCGGTTGATTCTGGAGTTCGCCTTCGATGATCTGATGAGGATCAAGACATGGCACTTCAACATCAGACAGTATCGGGAACTTATCCCACGGAGCATTCTCGCCATGCATGTGAGTTTGATATCATCACTCCATCCTAGGGCTCTGCTGTCACATGGTTTAGTTGCAGGTATGTGTGCAGTATATCAGCTCTAGGATATTCATTTTATGAAATTTAGTTTTACTGTTTTAAAGTTTTGGTTTTTAACTCAAATGTTGCACTACCATTCAAGAGTTTAGGGTCAGTATGGTTTTTCAGTGTTTTTGAAAGAAGTCTTTTATGCTCATCAAGGCTGATCATTGAAATATCATGGAGTCAGTGAACTACAGGCATCAGTGGTGTGCACAGAGAAGGACAGGATACAGGCTCTCTCCCTTTTTTGTCACTACTTCTGGTAAACATACAGTATAGTTTAATTGTAATATATGAAGTTAATAATGATATTAATAATGTCACATGGTGAGCTTGTGTTTAAAAAGGCGAGAAAGCCTTCATTTTGGGAATGGTAACACCTATAAATGGTTTTGAAAGAAATCTATTATACTCATGAAGGCTGTGTTTATTTGATCAGTAGAGCTGCCCTCGACTAAAGATTTTTCTGGTCGACATGGTCGACTACTTACATATTTCAAATGATAAACCATATTTGAGGTTGATGAATGATAGGTGAGCATTTGGATGTCCTGTCCGATGTACTGTATTACCACAAAGACCACCGGTAACGATCTGTCCGTCATGGACTGCGTGACTTCCTGTAAAATTTTGTTTTCTGCGACTAATAAAATTTTGGTCGACCAAGCCTCTTCTCGCCGACTAACGGTTAGTCGACTATTAGGGGGCAGCACTAAAAAACAGTAATATTAATGAATTATATTATGAAAATTTTCTATTTTAAATTGTTTAAAAATGTAACATTTCTGAGATAGCAAAGCTGAATTTTCATCAGCCATTACTCCAGTTTCAGTGTCACGTGATCCTTCAGAAATCATTCTAATATGCTGATTTGGTGCTCAGTTAACATTTCTTATTATTATCAATGTTGAAAACTGTTGTGCTGCATAATATTTTTGTTTCTTACTGACCCTAAACTTTTTTATGGTAGTGTACATTGTTTGTTTTTGCACTAATGTCTGATTTATTATGAATGATTTTGTATTTTGGTTTGCATCCGTCAATTTTCAAATAAATAGAAAAAATATAGTTAAGATTTTGGGGTTAGATCATGAGTACACCTTAACACATGTCTACACCAGGCACTATCATAATCCCGTCACTGTCTACAATGGAAATTTTGGAATCCATTTGTATGTTTTACTGAAGTAGGTCAGAAATAGAATGAGGAATCCAGTTTAGACAGTATATTATTATAATGGGCTCTATTTGCATTTGTCGTGTCACTTGCGTCCAGTGTAAACTGACGAGATACAATAATTATAGAATAAATGAAGAAATTCTTTTTACAGCCAGTTTATTCAGAGATATCAAAGCTGCCTTGGATGAAAAAAAAATTAAAAAGTGCAATCAAAAGGTCAAATGAGTAATTTGTAGTGAGTAATGAATACAGTTGACGTGCTGTGACGAAGGAAATAAAAGCAACTGAATATCTGGGGTTTGTATCATTTTCCTCTTATAAAACTTAACTTTTAATGACTCATTGCTTTTTTAAGCCCAGTATATTGAGCTTTAAACCACATTTGAGTTTTAACTCATTTCTCTCCCTTGTAGATTCAGAGATAGTGTAGTTTTAGAAAGTTTGTTCACAGCAACTTGTGAAATTCACATGCTCTTAAATTGGGCCCTTTGGGGCCCTGTGTTCCGGGGAGAGGGAGAGAGAGTGAATGAGGGAGAAAGGGCTTTGAAAGATTTTTGACAGGGATAGTGCAAAAGTTACTGCAGCATGTTTGATCGTCTCATTCTCGTACACAAGGGTAAGTTGCACAGAAATTGAGTCAAACTCATCTGATCAAGGCTAATGAGGATATGAGCAAAGTGGAGGAACCGCGTTTCAGATTCTCTGCACTTTGCTATTTTACTCTGTCCTGACCAATCAAATGACAGGAGCTCTATGATTGGCTGATGTTAATGCTATGTCATTAAACTCACGCTGCTTAACACAATTTACCTTAATGAATCTGGTCAATGATTTCCCAGTAAGTACACAAAACAGCTTTAGTTTGTAGTTCATAGTGAAATGCACTATAAAATTTCAATTTATATTTAGTCAATCAGTATTAATTAGCAGCTGCAGCACACTCCTGATTCAATGCCCCAAATCTGAATCAGAAATGTATTCAGTGTAATCACAGTGATTCAGATAAATTGCATCACTGAAATCTCTCCAGCACACAAAAAAGCGTTCCATCCAGTGCCACAACCACCATAGACCCTGAGAGCCCCTCAGATATTCAAAATAAAGATCTGACAAGCCTGACTATGTGGTCACATTCAGAGTCTCCTAAAACAAGCATCATATGTGTTGCTTTTAGTCAATAACATGCTGTGGATTTTGGGGGTTTGTATAAAGTGATAAGGTTCCTTTTTTGTCAACCTGCAGGCACAAGACCCTCAAGTCCTGGAGCAGCTCTCGAAAAACATCACCCGCATGGGACTGACCAACTTCACCCTTAACTACCTCAGGGTAGGCAGAACAAAAATAGTTCATTTGTTCAATTTCCCTTACAAAAAAAAATATTGTGGAGATACCATGTTGAGTTAACGGTATCAGATGATAATACCATGGTATTTTGATATCAGCGGTTCTCAACCAGGGGGCCGCAAGATGAACTAAAAGCATTTAAATGAATAAATTATTATCAATATTTTAAAATAATCTAACGATAATCTAAGTTGAAGTGCTGCAAAAATTACATAAAATCAAACTGAAGCCATATTTCTCTCTTCAGTAACTATTATTTTAATGGAACATACATTTTTGCAACTTCTAAAATAACAAAATGAATGATAATAAATTAAATATATATATATATATATATATATTGCAGTATATAATATTAATATACTGATTATCTATTGATATATATTGATAGATAATCAGTATATTAATATTATGTACTGCAGTCCATACAGTATATAATATTACTTATGTAATATCCTACAGTATATACAGTAATATACTTATCCATCTATCTATCTGTATATATATCTGTCAATACACTTGTTTCTGTTAAAAATGAAAACAAGCAGCTTTATCATAATTGAAGTCAAAATACTGGAAACATACTTTGAAAATATACTGGAAATATATATATATATATATATATATATATATATGTGTGTGTGTGTGTGTGTGTGTGTGTGTGTGTGTGTGTGTACAAACAAAAACAGCAATTTAATTTTTGTATGTTACTGTTAATTATTAGACTGTGCATAGATATTGAAAAATGTATATTGAAAAAAATATGTAAAATATGTATGTATTTGTACATTTATATGTGACTAAAAGTGTCTGTGTGTGTGTGTTAACACTGCTCGGAATTTATTAGCCAGCTTCATGGCGGCTTTGCTTATTCTCGTCATTTCAGTGTGAGTGACAACGCCGTTTTGCAAATGGGAGAACAAGAGAGGGAGAGAAAATGAATTGGACAGAGAAAATTAGCATAACATTAATGAGCATTCCCGGTTGAGGTGCGACATTGTGGGTCTCTCTCTGCGCTGAGCTCGAGCTCAGCAAAACACAAACTTGTTTATAGCAAGCTGCTGGGAGAAGCGAGAAAAAAGGGCCCTTTCAAGGTTTTCGGAACAACCGTTTTTCTCCCACTGAGTGTGTCTTTCTCCGTTGTTGTTCCACGCATTAAACGCACAGCTTCGCTTATAAACGCAGAGTTAAAATGCAGCGGCACAGCCTAAGCCGAATTGTGAATTAAATTTGGATTAGACGCAGCTCTTGTAACAGCAAGTCTGTGTGCCCTCAGCCAAATCTGCACCTGTTTTTTACACTATTGGATTTTTATACACTGTATACTTCACTGCACATAATCAGTATATAGTAAATACATTCAGGTTGTTTGTCATATGTTTTTATTAAAAAAAAAAAAACATTAAAACCATACACTCAGTGGGCTCTGAAAAAGATTAAAAATTCATAATTTTTTTGACAGATTTAATTGAGGGGTCAACCTCACGGATTTTAGTAGCACACTGTAATTCCTGTAAACAAGATCATTTTTCCTCTCAGCGGGGTAATTTCTCACGATCCTTACTTTGGTGTGCTGTAAAAATACCTCGTAAAAGTGACTCATTAGCGTCGCTTGAAAAACCTCCATTTGTCTCATCACGTTTATCAGTAAATCCACACCGAGGATGTTTCCTGTGCTCGAACGCAACAAGACCACTGTCCGGCGAGATGGACAAGGAAGCTTGTAGGTTTCCTCGCATTCAGACTAGAAATAGCCCTGCTCTGTGGGCCCGGATCCAGAGATTGTTTCCCTGGACCTGTGGAAGTGAGAGGATACAGCAGCGTTGGGATACGATCCTGTCAGTGGGAAATGATTTGTGTGTGTGCGTATCCGTGTGAATTTCAGGCCGCCCACTGTGTGATTTTACATACTATACTATTGTTAAATGTTTAAAATGGTTAAAGTGACTGTAAATGATGACTTTTTTTCTTGTGTGTGTTTCTTTTAGTTGTGTGTCATTCTAGAGCCGATGCAAGAGCTAATGTCCCGACACAAGACCTACAACCTCAGCCCGAGAGACTGTCTAAAGACCTGTCTGTTCCAGAAGTGGCAAAGAATGGTGGCCCCTCCAGGTAACAGCAAATCACTGTCATCTGTATTACGGGACACTCCTAATGGCAGCAATTTGTGCTCTATCAGATCTTTACGGATGTGTGTGTTTAACATCGTGGTCTTTGGGGAAATATGCTCTAATTCAGCTCTTCGGTGGGACCTATTAAGGAATTCTGTGGTTTTACACTCTGAGGTGGACTAGAACAGACATACCGCAAACTTTTATAGTGACCCCAAAATATATTTGGACACTAAAGTCAAACTAAAAAAATGGAAATTGAAAATAAACACTTTGTTTCATTAGATAGATAGATAGATAGATAGATAGATAGATAGATAGATAGATAGATAGATAGATAGATTCATAGATAGATAGATAGATAGATAGATAGATATACAATAAATAACAATAATAATACATAAAAACCCTGACAGCTGTTGCTAACAAGTGCTAAAATTAGCACCTGATTAAACATTAAATGAAAGACAGTAGAAGGAAATATAAATAAATAAAATGAAAATTAAGTTGCAATTAAACTTTATAGATTACACTATATTCTGTTACTTTATCTGCTCAAATCATACATAACATACATTCAAGTTATTTTAGGTAAATGTGTTTAAACTAGTGCCCATTTCTGTTGAAAATTTTCAGCTGCAGTTTAGCAGTGATGTGTGGCAAATTTAAGTGTCCATATAGTTTCGGAACTAGTGTATCTAAAGGAAACAGGACGGTCACAGGTCAGTTTGTGAATTTTTAGAGTAGCTGTTCTCTTTTTTCACATATCCTTTCTAAAAACTCTCATTTGGTAGGTTACGTCAGTAAGGATTAGACATCAGTGGATATCTCTAGCTTTTGATGTCTCTGTAGGTTCCTCAGGGGGTCAAATCAATCAATAATAATGATTTCAACTTGTCTTTAGATCACATGACGGGTTTGCATATGCAGTATGATTTAAACAGTGACAACATGACATGTATGAGACTGAAACACATCCTCCATCCGCTCCCTGTGGGTGAAACCCTGTATGACCCCCGTCCAGTCGTCGGCACCGGCCTTCTCACAGTCCGTATCGAAGTGGATCTTCTGTAATTGTCGTTTCCTTATTAGCTTCGCTTCCCTCTTTCCTCCCATTCTTTTGAAATCTGGAGAGCGTTTGTGTTCAGGAACAGGAAGGAAAGAAGGTTGCCTTTATATGCTGATAAGTTTTTTTGCCCCTTTTTTGCATGTATATGTGTATGTGTGGAAACAAGGGCGTTTTAGTACGTCATTCACACACTCGCACTGATAAACATACAAAAATAAAGGTTCTTCTCCAGAAAATCAAAACAGATGTCCTTGTACAGTCTGTTTATTATTATATTTGACTTTATGTAAAATCTGTCATGTATATAGAAACATCTCCCTGGGTTTGATTAGTAAGAACCTCTAAAATGTATTTCATTTTCAAGCATCAGTAATGACTAAGAATGTGTCAAATATTTTGATTGTTATACTGAAATTAAATCAATAAAATAACAATTCATGGCATTTGCAAACTATTATTTTTCAGTCGATTTGAACATTTAGGCATACTGGGTCTCATTCTTTCATTCTTAACATTCATACTCAAAAGCAGTTGAAATACAATAAACACCTTTCATAATGATCACCTTGTTTAGTTTAATATATCCTTGCTTAATTATTAATTTCTTTCAAAAAACTAAAAGTCAACTGACCCCAAACGTTTGAGCAGTAGTGTATAAAGCAAAAATGAACTAATTTATGATAAAGATTTCTGTATGAAATGTTCACACACAGGGTTTGTGCACAAATATGTGTGTTTGTATGATTAGCGAATGAGACCCACAGATTTTGTAATGTGTATTTCGAAAATTTCTGCTGTTGACAGCAAGGCTGTCTTGTAGTTTACATCTGCATATGTCTTCTGGTCTTAGATATGCATAACAGCTTCATTTGTCATAAGTATTTTCTGGGAAATAAATCTTGCTTTGGATATGATTTCAGCTGGACATCCTCAGAACTTCAAAACGGAAATTTTCCCCTCAAATCACAAAAAAGGTACTCGTCTCATCTTCTGAATCATCTTCTAATAGGCAAACTACATTCTGTGTCTAAATTGAAACCCATAAAATACATTTTCTCTGTGTGACTCATGAATGCTCAGCATAAAAAGACATATTACATGTGGATTTTTCAGTAGTCGCTCTAAAAAGGCAATTTGATTTGATTAAAAATGTTATATTTGCTAAAACTCAATTGTTTAGTTTTTTCATTAAAAGGTGTTTTAAGGATTTATCCTCCTAAAAGGAATAAACACATTTTAATGATATTGTTAGTGCTTTTTATTGAAAGCAAACGGCATTTGGACATTAATGATATAAGTATACATGCATGGCTGGCTGCAGAGACTGCAGTGTGCACTGTTGAGCATTTATGCAAATGAAAGCAGAGGTTCTCTCTTGCTAGTGCATGTCTTGGGAGATGTTTGAATGCTCTTTGATTCTCTCTCTCAGAAAAAAAATAGAAAAAGCATGATGCATTTCTTTATCTTTTCCTGTGTAATCACCCATACGTGTTTGTATATGTAGGAAAAGTCTCTTTTCTTCCTCTGTGTGCATGCATTGTGGCATGTTTGTGAGTGTGGATGTGTGCTTTTTTGTTTTATTAATACTTTTGATCTGTGTGTTTGTGTGTGTGTCTGCCTGCTTGTGTGTTTTGTGGAGAGCAGAGCCCACTCGACAGACCACGACCAAGAGAAGAAAGAGGAAGAACTCCGCCAGCAGTGCGTCTAACAGTAGCCTTGGCAACAGCGCTGGCGGCAAGAAACGCAGCCCTGCCAACAACTTCAATCTGACCAGCCAGGTACCTGTAAGCATCAAATCTTCTTATGTACACACACACATACACACATTGTAACCATCCAAAACGTTAAGACAATTTTGCTCAGATTGCTGTCCTAAGGATATGATTATGCTGTCAAAACATATATAAAGAGGCACTGCAGTTTTGATTCACAGCGATAGCTGTTTGACAAGAGCTTATTCAGTCAAATCCCTGTGACCTGTGCTTAAAGGGAGAGTTCCTTCAATAATGAAAAAGTTCTGTCATTTTTACTCAATCTCATGTTGTTCCAAACTCATATGACTCTCTTTATGTCATACAACACAAAAGATTTTTTTTTTGAAGAAGAAAATTATCTATTTGCATCAAGCATCAAGCAAATAATGAAAACAAATGGCTGTCAATCTCCAAAATGACAAAAAGCCTCACAAAATTATCATACAAGACTTGTGCACTGTATAAATCATCTGACAGATTAACAGAATATCTAATTAATTACGAATCATTCTTTTTACAAAACCAGGTTTCCGAAGACTTATAGAGAATGGATCGCATGGACCACTTTTATGATGTTTTTATAATGTGGTGCTTAAACATCCTTTTTTGAAGCATTCCCTGTTCATTGTAATTGTGTTGAAAATATTGACAAGTACAAACAAAATTTCTTTTTTTGTGTTCCACGGAAGAAAGAAACTCGTACATGTTTGGAATGACAAGTGATTTAATGAGAATTTTCATTGTTCTGGGTGAACTATTACTTTAACTGTAGCTTATGTGTACTGACTCTGTGTCTCTCACCATTGATGACATATTAAAGTGCTGCTATGACACATTATAATAATATTATGTCAGTTTTTTGGCCTGTGACACAAATACAAAGCATATTCAATCCCAGTGCCAAAGTAAATACACTCTCAGCACCTTCACAGAGAGAGACTCCTTAGCCCTCATTTTCAATTCCTATATTACCCACTTACAGTGTTTAACCCCAATTCAGAGGCATTTATCCCAGAGTGCCTCTTTATCCCCCAGGCTTCTTCTTCAGGCTTTACTCTGGCGGTCGATGTGTTCTCCCAGTTCGCACACTACAGGGTCAAACACACAGCGCACGAGTGCTGAATCTGTTTTTGGGGAGTGGTATTGTGAGGTGGTAAATTTGTTTGCAGATGGATGATGGGATTTGTAGTGCGTGGCTTTTCCCCTGGAGTTCAGGGACAATTGGATACATGAATGCCGTAGAGGAGATTAGAGTGGAGAGAGAGTCGCGTGTTCCAGCACAGTCTGTCAAACCCAGAGCTGTTTGTTTACACAGCCTGAACACTGGTATAAAAAATGTGGCTTTCATGTTTTTTTGTTTTGTTTTTTTTTTACTTTTTTTTTTTACAAAATTGTTGCATCAAGCCTTTATTTTAACTTTTTTTCTTTCAGGTCAGTTTTTTAATAGTGATCAAACAGTGTTTTTTTCGATATCTGATACATTTATTTTTATATAATTATAAAATAAATTTGATATAAAATATGAAAAAAAAAATTTATAAAAAAGTTATATATCTGTACCATGGTTACTTTAGTATTATATATACTATTATAATATTCATTAATATTTGGAATTAGCTCTCTATTTTCATTTATCACTTTAGTCTACATTTTAGTAATTATATATATATATATATATATATATATATATATAATATTATTATTAATATATTATTTTATATGGCCATGTGCAAACTAAAATTGTAATAAAAATAAATTAAAGATAAACTGAAATATATATATATATATATATATATATATATATTTCTGTTCATCTTTATTTTTATTACAATTTTAGTTTGCACATGGCCATATAAAATAATATATATGTACATAGCTGCTGAAATTAAATATTTTATTTATACAATTTTTTTCTTCTCTCTTGGGAAGTTTTGTCTCTCCATATATGTAACTCTAATTGCATATATTTTGTCCTGCTTTTATCTAGTCAGCGTCCATCACTCTGAGGGCACCAGACACATTCACACAAGCAGAGAGGAAAATGTTGGTGTGAGCAACTGGCTCTGTGCCAGTGCTCATTATCATATCGATCCTGTGTGTGTGTGTGCATGTGTGTGTGTGTGTGTGTGTGTGTGTGTGTGTGTGTGTGTGTGTCACAACACTCTTCATTTTATTCCCCATTCAAAAGCAGCAAGCCTCATTGTAAGCAATGTCGCCATGCATCGTAGAAAGGAACACACTGGTTACATATGTAGCGTGGCCGCTTGGCTTTGTCTGTGCAGTCATCGCATGCTGCCTGATCGGCCTCCTACGTGAGCCCAATCACAATGAGCTGATCATGTGACCACCAGGCTTTGGGAGGGGGGGGGGGTTCGGTCTTGTGTTCAACAGTATTACAACAGTGCCCCCTTGTGGTTATCTTTTTGGCCTGGAATTATGATTTCAGTAGCATAATGACAAATTGGTCAGTCATGCATGTGTAACTTGCCTGAATTTGCACATGCATGGACATTTTTTGATATCCAGCTCAAATGAGGGCTTTCTGTGCTCCTCCAGCTCAGATGGAGTTGGATGCAGAGCCAGTCGTTGAGGGCGGCAGGTAGTCAGTTTGTTTTGCTGTGGGCGGCTCAGTGTGGGTTTAGCCACAGGCTACATCTAATTAGACAAGAGCACTGGACAGCCTTTCTATTTGATAGCAATTAGAGCTCTCCGTCAAAACCACCAGCTGGAAACCTGTAGGTTGTGTGTCTGTATGTGTGTGTGCTAACATTTGTGATCCTGGCCCCCGGATTAACACCCAGACTGCCGGGTGACAGTTGCCGTTCAAAAACAGATGGCAAATTCAAGGCTCGTTGGCAAACGGTGTTAGTTTTTTTCTAATCAGTAACATTTCAGCTAATGACTTAATTAGCTATGCAAATTGACAAATTAGTGTGTGGATATTGTTATTTAGTCAAAAAGCCCACCTTAATGAATGAGAGTAATTAAGAAGCAGAGGGGTGGGAAGGACTGACAGTGACTCTGGGGTCTCAGCCAAAGCTCTCACGGGACGACACGAGAGTCAGCGCTCAAATAAACAAATTAAACAGTAAAAGAGCTGAATCAAGAGACAGGATATGCAGAGAGCGCAGCTCCAGTAGTTTAAAGGGTACAAGGAGTCTCATAGCTAGTAACCTGGAGAATAAACAGGAAAATAAGGGATGATAAATACACTTATGTTTAATGCTCAGTTGGTTAACAATAGTTAATGCATTAGGTATCATGAACTACTTTTTACAGCTTTCATTAATGTAGGTTAATGGTAATTCATAAATATACTATTGTTAATATATGTGTTGCTTAAAATGTATAAAATTATTAGTATTAGTACTATTAGTATACACTACTGTACAAAATTTTCTAGTTGAACACAAAAGAAGATATTTTGAAGAATGTTGGTAACCAAACAGGTTGGTAGCCACTGACTTCCAGAAACTAATGTTATGTATTGAACCTTATTGTAAAGTATTACTGGGCTACTCAGTTTCTTGCCATTTAATTTAGGCAAAATAATAAATTAAGTACTGAATTGCGTTTGAGATGCAATCACATTAATTTTGGCTCACTGACATTCGATTTCATTGTGTCTGTTATTTAAAAAATAAATTCATTTTAATGTGTCTAAAGTGTCACACACTACTACACATTTCAGTTTAACTTCTGCCAAATTACAGTTTAAAACTAAAGAATTTGACTGTGCATAAATAGTTCATTATAAACATACTAATGCTTTATATTTTAGACATTTTAATTAAAAGCAACAAATCCAGTGAAAAAAATGCACAAGAAGCTGAAAGCGGACAAATTGTCTCTGCTTTTATCTAAAACATTCTGATGAGCAGTACAAAGTGCAAAAATATAACAAATAAAAGTGTTCAAAATAATGTGTTAATACTTTTCTTGTTCACTTCTCATGTGTACTTTTTTCTTGCAGCAGTAATTTTGTCAGCCTATTTATTTCTAGTGACCTCTTGCATCTTGATCAGTTAGATTGCTGTCTGATTGGATATGCACATTTCATTTACACTTGGCCACATTAATGTGTCTCAGCAAAACAGATACTGATGCAGTCTACTGCAACCATGCTACTTAATGCTAAAGCTGGGCAGCAAATTTATCTGTTGAACACTTTCATAACCTATAAAGAAAATAGCGTTTGAGTTTCCATCCATGTGTCTCATCTGTGTTTGCTCACACATGTGGATTGTGGGCTCCCAACTTACGTATGCTGATGTAGTTCAGTCCCATAAGGATCACATGTGGATCTAATATTCCGTTCCCTTAAAATTCTGTATGGGACAGTTGGCAATTGTACATAGAATGGGAGCTAGAAGAAGAGTAGACAGACAGATAAAGATAAAGAGCTCCCATGCCGTAGTGTGTCGACACACATGATCAGCGAAGCGTGTGCTCCAGTTAACTGATCAGTTGAGCCTGAGAATTCAACTACAGAGAGAGACAGTAAAGAACAGAAGACTGCACTAGAACAAAGCTCCAGATATGATATTGTGAGGCTGTGAATGGATTAAAACATTGTAACTAATTAATCACACAATTGATTGCAATTATCACATCTTGATGTAAGGAATCACATCTACTTTATGTATTTTATTTTAATTTAAAATATATATTATAAATGAATATATTTATATACATTATTTTAACACATTAAAATACAATTTAGATATTGTAAGTCATCACAATTTAATCACAGTTAATAACACCAGATTACAATATTTTTATAAATGTTTATATACATTATTTTAACACATAAAATTTTATTTAAACAATCAATTGTACCTAATCACACAATGTAATCACAATTAATCACATCTAATTTAATATATTTCTAATATATTAAAACATTTTTGACATATTAAAATAATTTTTAAAAGTTCTACTTAATCACTCAATTTAACTGTACTTAATTTACTTATAGATATTATATTTTTAATATAATATTTTAGACAAATATATTTATATCGATTTTTTTACACATTAACACATACAAATTGCTTTAATGTGCTAATATTTTTACTTCTTAATCTTAATATGAATATGATTTTCCCAACCCTGGGTTAAACATTTTTACTGGTGCTTGCTAAGGTCAAGGTTAGGGATTTCAGAAAACAAACTGGTCCTTCTCCATCCAACATTGGTAGTGTTAACTAATGTATGTCTGGGTCTGGTTGTTCTACACTTATTCTTTCATCTAGTTTTTCTTACAGATTGTTTTCTCTTCATCTGTACTCAAAGTTTCTTCATAAATATGAAACCTGCCTTATATTGTTGTTCTTTTCTTAGGTTTTAACTGTAGAACTGTATGTATTGCAGGATGTGATGGTAGTAGGTGAGCCCACTCTGATGGGTGGGGAGTTTGGCGATGAGGACGAGCGTCTGATCACGCGGCTAGAAAACACACAATATGACGCCACCAACGGCCTGGACGATGATGAGGACTTCACAAGCTCGCCGGCGCTCGCCAACAACGGTCCCTGGAACAGCAAGCCGCCCACGGGACAAGACAGCAAGCCAGAGAGTACAGCCTCACAGCCCTCTCAGTAGGAGACAACACGCGCAATGCCCTGTTCTTTCTCTCTGACCTCACTTTTTACCCTCGATGATGTAAATCCCATGTCATGGTGTCAACGATGTCATCCATTTTCACCAGAACCTGATGGTTCCACTTCTTATTTTGGGTAACGTTTAAGAACTTCACAGACCAAACTTTGGCAGCAATATTTGCTCACTGGATTTTTTCAAAATCATCTAGCTAGGCTACAAAGCATCGCAAGAAGTGTGACTTTTGGAGGAACTTGATTTTATCAAGGCCGAATGAGCAATCTGAATTAACAGAGACCTGAATTTGGGACAACTTTAGCCCAGTAATCAATGTAAAAAAGCTACCTGTCTCGCAGTTCTTCACACATCTCCATAGTGACTCCAGCTGGCAACCACACTCGATATCAACCAATCGCTGAAGAGACGGTCATGTTGACTGTCTTCTCACTGGAGAC
>JAFVLL020041976.1:0-30234 GCA_021397915.2 Tor tambroides
TTATTTCTTTCAGAGTAGCAACAGTTTATCTTTCCAGATAACGTAGCTCTGACATAGCAACATCCAACATAATCACTTACATTTTATGCATCTTATGCACTTTATTCCTTTCCCATTCATGGTATTCATTTAGTAGTTGTTGATTACTCTTGTCTATCTTTTGTTAATAAAATCTATTTTATTACACTTGTGTCTTCCTTGTGTTGATAATGCAGTAAAGGTTCTACAAGTTAGATATCCCAATGTGATGTACTCCTAACCACACCTTAAGTGACACATGATCCAAAATCATAACTTCACCTGTGACATGAGTAAACATCACTACGCTATTTCGCCTCCCTAGGTTGGCGAAAGCAAAATTCACTACAATATCATTGCTATTCAAAACATAACATAAATTATAATATTTCCACAGCATGAAATCAAAAGTAACAATAGCAAAATACATTGGCAAAGCTTTCTGCTCTCCTGACTGGGGCTGAGTGGTTGGGATTAATGCTGGATGAGATCCTTATCCTCCCTAACAGCTTTCCCTGTTATAAGTGAACGAGGATCCCCCTTTTGTAATACATGAGTGGTGTTTGTGTGTAAATGTCTTTGTGGTAAATCCTGAATACATTTTCTGTATACAAACTGACAGGCTTTTTAAATAGTTAAAACATGCTTGTTACAACATGGATCACCTCTGAGAACACAATATGCAAAAATCATATGAAGAATAATATATCTTTGTAGTCTTCCTAATATATTTTCTATAATACAAATTCCTTTCTTTAATATATGTTTTCTTGTTGTTTAAAAAAATTAATTGGGTATAATCCTACCACTTTGCAACAAAAAATATGATTTAATTGAGGGTTTTTTCTTAGGGATAATTTTTAGGGATTTCTGTGTATAGGTCATGGAAAAAATTAAATTCTGTCGACATTTACTCAGACACATGTTATTCCAAACCTGAAAGACTTTTCTTTCTTCTGCGGAACACAAAAGGAGAATGTCAGACATAATGTTCATGCTGTTCTTTTCAATACAATGAAAGTGAATGATGACCAGAGGCAGTCAAAATGAACACAAAAAGCATTATAAAAATATGATAGTTTAGATTTGTGTCATGAAAAGCTAAAATGAATAACCATTTTTTTCATTGAAAACCACCACAGTTTTCAAATTTCATCCATATCTGTATGCACTAAAATCTGATTGCACACCAAAATATTGGGGACATTAAAGGGATAGTTCACCTAAAAATGAAAATTTCAGACCTTCATTCATCTTCAGAACACAAATTAAGATATTTTTGATGAAATCCAAGAGCTTTCTGACCCTGCATAGACAGCAACGCAACTGACACATTCAAGGCCCAGAAAGGTAGTAAGAACATGGTTAAAATAGTTCATGTGACATCAGTGCTTCAACCGTGATTTTATGAAGCTACAAGAATACTTTTTGTACACAAACAAAACAAAAATAATGACTTTATTCAACAATTTCTTCTCTTTCATGTCAAAAAGTATTCTTGTAGCTTGAGCTTTCTATTCATCATAGCATAAATATATTGTAAAATAAATAAATAAATAAAACATTACAACATTGCTGTTTTTACTGTATTTTTCTTCAATAAATGGAGTCTTGGTGGGCATAAGAGACTTCTTTAAAAATACGAAAAAAAATCTTATTGACCTCAAACTTTTGAACTGTTGTAATAAGGTACGATTCAGTTTATTCTTCACACAAAACTTCTATGCCTCAAAGTTATCTACTTCAGAAAAATATATATCCTTTTTAGAACTTGACTGCCCCTGTGATTCCTGTGAATGAGTGAATAAATGATGACAGAATTCTGGGGTGAACTATCCCTTTAATGTCTGATATAAAAACACTTTTTTCATGGTATTGAGGTCTGTCATGCTTGATTGAACCTTGTTGATTACATCACTTTAGCTGCCACTCCCCTGAATATCTATGCGTCTGTTTGGATACTCCTATAAGTATTAGGAACAGTGATATTTAATCCATTACAACAATGTGTGAAATCTCAAGAAATGTTCAAATATGGATTATAGCAGCATTGCGTTTTGTGGAAAGACTGCGAAATGAAATGTAATTTCAACAGAAGAAGCAGAAGAAAGAAAAACACTGTCACAGAGGCTATGACATGCCCTCATCTGACCGTCATGTCTATGAGGACAAATTAAATTTGAGGTTTAAATTGGGGAACTGGTGACAGGAGTGGGTGTAACACCTGAGGGACACAATTCAGACGTTCCACAGTGCACTTCCCAGTCATATTCCATTTCTTAACTGCAATATTCATGAATGAACGCAGTGAGCAGATGAAGTGTGACAGGTTAAAAGACTGTGGAGATGTTTGGGGACCTCGCTGTGTTTCCTCACTGCTTCTATCCGCATGATTGTCACACACATCTCTTGACAACACGAGACGCTGATTCTCATTCACATCCATCTCTAGACAATCCCTTACACTGATTATCATATCTATTTCAGTAAGTAGATCACAGCGACTATTTAAATGCCTAGTTCTTCGGGGGCAGCTGCAGAAGTTTCTGTCATTTGGCCTTTTGTTATTTGCTCTTCTGACCTCTGGACCGATTCAAAGCACCATGGGGCCCCGGAGCACAAACTGCACAAGGGCCCCAAACATCCTCTATAAACACACAATCCCATCTGTAATCTTCATGTCAGGGTTAATTAAAAACCTTTTCATAAACTGAAAATTGAATAAAATAAGAATCAACCAAAATAAATTATCATTTTTTCGTAGACATTGAGATCTCATCATATGCCGAAACTGTCTGACCTGTGAGTCTGTGTGGGAGAAGACAGCCCACATGCAGATGGCGATATGGCGCGTGGCGGCAGTAAGGTTATTGATACTGATATAAAAATGAATGCAAATGAAACCACAGTGACTGGCAGGTAGTAACACAGCACTCTACTAATTAACAAACATCTAAATTTTACTTTTTTTTCTGCACGTGATCAGGAATTAACAATAAAAGTTCAGGGGGCCCTGTGCTGTTCCTGGAACTTGTAAATTGAACTCATTTGGCTCCAGAACACCAGAATATGTATGTATGTATGTATGTATATGATGTTTTTTAACATTTTGAAATTAGTGAAAGTTTTTGGCTTGGATAAAGTGATGAAAATGCTTTGGCATCATGACCTTTTTAAACACTTTTTTCATTCTGTAACCTACTTGTTTTACAGATCTGTGTACTAGTGTTATATGCTATTGTTTTAGTGTTGATAAAGTTTCTGACAGATAATATCGTGATTTATTTGCCTTACCGAATGCGGTATCCTGTTAGTAATATCATGTCTGTGGGCTCTTTTGATTACTGTCAGTTTAAGTGCTGGTGATCATTGCAATGTTGCCAGATATTGCTATGAAAACAAATAAAAACTGAAAAATAAATAAATAAACCAAAATTAGTTCAAATCTTTTGTAAATAGCCCTCATCACAACTCTCTCACGGTGTGTTTCCACTACAGCATCAAATCGAAAAATTTTTAGGTTATACCTAGATGGCGCCAATAACGTGTTTAGTTTACGCTACGTGCCAATGGAAACGCACCGTCAATCCTTGCTCACTCCGCCAGCGACTCGCAACATTCAGTTTCATACCACAGGCGCTAAACATTCTTGCAAATGGTCTAAACTGAATTATACATGTAGACACTCATATGAGGAGTTTTAAACAGCAGATTAGTCATTTAGAGAACACACTTTATTATTGGACATGAAAAATTTACCGAGGTCTGGACCTCGGTGACCTCATAGCTGGCTACGGGCATGTTTGGCATGGCACCGGAATTTACACAGAACAGAATGACACTGTTACAATCTTATTATTATTAAACTTATTTAATTTTATACAGTGTTTAGTATTATTTACATACTAATATATATATATATATATATATATATATATATATATATATATACACACATACACAGTGCATCCGGAAATTATTCACAGTGCTTAACATTTACTTTTTCCACATTTTGTTATGTTACAGCCTTATTCCAAAATGGATTTAATTTATTATTTTCCTCAAAATTCCACAAACAATACCCCATAATGACAACGTGAAATATAAAAACATATAAAAATATAAAAATATATAAAAAACGAAAAAAAAAAAAAAAATCACACATAAATATTCACAACCTTTGCTCAATACTTTGTTGAAGCACCTTTGGCACCAGTTACAGCCTCAGGTCTTTTTGAGTACGATGCTACAAGCTTGGCACACCTATCTTTGGGCAGTTTCTCCCATTCTACTTTGCAGTACCTCTCAAGCTCCATCAGATTGGATGGGGAGCATCAGTGTACAGCCATTTTCAGATCCCTCAAGAGATGTTCAATCGGGTTCAAGTCTGGGCTCTGGCTGGGCCACTCAAGAACATTCACAGAGTTGTCCCATAGCCACTCCTTTGTTATCTTGGCTGTGTGCTTAGGGTCGTTGTCCTGCTGAAAGATGAACCATTGCCCCAGTCTGAGGTCCAGAGCTCTCTGGAGCAGGTTTTCATCAAGGATCTATCTGTACATTGCTGCATTCATCATTCCTGCTGCTGAAAAACATCTCCACAGCATGATGCTGCCACCACCATGCTTCACTGTAGGGATGGTATTGGCCAGGTGATGAGTGGTGCCTGGTTTCCTCCAGACATGACGCTTGGCATTCAGGCCAAACAGTTCAATCTTTGTTTCATCAGACCAGATAATTTTGTTTCTCATTGTGTGAGAGTCCTTCAGGTGCAATAGATGCTATTTACACTCAGTGTAAATAGCATATTTTTTAGCAATGGATTCTATTTACACCAAGTGAAAATAGCAGTATTTTTTAACCATATGCTATTTACATTAAGTGCAAATAGCTATAGATTATATTTACACTGTTAAAATAGCAAGATTTTCTGCTATTTATATTACTTATTGCAAATAGCGGCAATTATCTGCACCTCAGTATTGTAGTGCATTATAAAACAGTACGCAATAATAACGTATAAAGTGTAAATTATAGTTTTAATTCAAATTATTAAATGGATGCCACCTTATTGGGACAATAAAGCCCTCCCTACACCTACCCTAACCCTACCCGATACTTAATTTTCAACCTTTTGATTATTTCCTTAATTTTTATTGAAAATAAATGCCTTTCCGATGCGATATGAGATTTGAAAAGGAGGAAAAAAGTTCAGCAAAAGGCGGCCTCGAACTCGGGTCGATCGTGTTAAAAAGCATGTGTCTTACCATCTACACCGCTGAATCTGATGCTAAACAAGCGTCCTTTTTATCGTTGACTAACCCAATCACACGTTAGTGGGCGGAGTTAGTGTAAATAGCCTTTGCCAACAAGGCGGGCTATTTGCACTTGTGTAAATAGACACTCCGGTGTTTTTTTCCCGTTTTTTTATATTTAATAAATTTGCAAAGATTTCAAACAAACTTCTTTCACGTTGTCATTATGGAGTATTGTTTGTAGAATTTGCAGGAAAATAATGAATTTAACCCATTTTGGAATATGGCTGTAACATAACAAAATGTGGATGTGAAATGTGAATACTTTCCAGATGCACTGTGTATATATATAATATATACAGTGCATCTTTCATTTTTAAATACGTTTTATTCAGTTTTCATGTTTTATTTTTATTTTTTTATTATTAGTTTATCTTTTTTTTAGTTTTATCAGTTATCATTTTAGTACTTCAACTTAAAATGTATGCATTTCAAGTTAGTTGACAAGGCAAAGTTTTTACGTTTTTAATCTTATTGATATATTGTTTTATTTTTACTTTAATTACCAAAAATAATTTCTATTAGTTACTTAACCATTTTAGTTACCAATTATAAAAACCAATTACTGATACAATAAAAATGAACTATTAATTCACAAATTCAATATTCTATGAACATAAAAGGTATTACAAGGAACATGTACATCTCTAAAATTGTTGGTTCAAAAAAGGGCAAACATTTTAGGTGTTGTCATTACATAAATAGTGTACCTTTCAGTATATGTCTATGCAAACATACAATAATGTATCTGTTACTGAACCAAACTTGACTTATGAGAACTTGTTACTTCTAATGAAATTGATAAAGTGGTTTGTACAGGGTGTTTCGGCCCCTAAGTAACTGGGGGGTCTGACTGCTCTGGGCCCCTGCTCTGCATTGGATATTGCTAACTATTCTTAGACTCCTATGACAGTTTTTTGTGACTTCAGAGTTAGGAATCAGTTTTTTTTCTCCAGTGAGAAATGTAGTTTTCCAGCAGGCTGCAATCCTTTAGAGGCGTGTCCTGGCTGTATAGAGGAAGCTGTTTTGTTGACAGCTATCGTGCATGTCACTTTTATTGAGCTGTAATCTTGAGTGGCAGGCAACTCTGTCACTCCAAACCATGGGGCCTGTGCTCACAGCATTTCCCCTGTGTGATAATGCTGGAAAACAAGGCTTACTGTCATCCAAGAGTTACAATGTAAAGAGAGCGAATGGGGAGGGGAGATAACCAGCGTGTGTTTGTTTCCTGATGCCGAACGCTAACGGCAATGATCTTCTGAAGTCATAAGTGATATAAATTTAGTGTCACATATGTCATATCTCACTGTCAGGAGCAAATATATGCAGCAAATCACACATCATACGTAATCATGTGAAATCATGCGCCGCTTCAGGTAGCGACGAGGAATAATACTGCGCGTTAGTAATGGAAGAGAGCTTTTAAAGATCCTCAAACTAATACTTGAAGTATGTCAGAACAGATAGAAGTAAATAATGCTTTAATATCTTTCTATTTCAATCATTTTCTTGGTTTGTTCATACTCTTTTGACCCCATTTATGGTGTATATCTGTGCCGTAGTAGCATTTTGTTCCCGGCTCCCCATCAACACTGAACACACACCATGCTCTTTGCTTCACGGAGAGCTCCATCGATCCCATCATCGCGTGTGTGGTATGTGTTTTACCCCAATTTCAAAATGCATTTATTCATAACAGCCTGTTTTGCATAGAGCCATGAGAAATGATTGAAAATGAGTCTGTTTACTGTGCTGCTCTGAGGTGAAGATTATGGAAATGTTTAGTGTTGTATCCTAGGAATATGTAATAAAATTGCAGCCCGCCTCGAAGTCCCTGCCACAGAACTGCTTCTCTGAAGAGCGCAGCACTTCATAATTATCTATATTTCCTCTGTTTAGGGCTAGAAACCTCCGGCTAATCCTTGGGTGCGTGTGTGAGAGAACGACTGACATGATTAAATACCAAACTGTAATTATTAGACAGAAAAAAGAGATACAAAGAGCACCAAACTGGTTCAAGGCAATGTATAACAGCATGGGTCGGGTTCTAGCAGTCATAATCGAGCAAGCTTGGCCCATTAAAGGAAAAAGAAGAAAGAAATACAATTTCACTGCTTGGTGATTACTGTGAGGAAGATCTAAAGGTTGTTAGAAAACTTGAACAGTTTACCCAGTTAAACTCGCATTGTGTTTAATTAGCAGAAAGATTACTGATGCAGTGCACCTTGCATTGAGATCAAAGAAAACATTGCTGGTTGTGAGCTTCGTCTTTGATATACCATTACACATAACTTATGTACTAGTTTCTAACTTAACCTCTTACTTAAGCGAATCATTCGCATCTTTGATCACATTTTCCCTTCATTTGTCTTTAAAGAAATAGATTTTATGTAACAAATGATACACTGGAATCTCACACTGGTGATTTTGCCCATTCAAGTTCTCCTTTGATCGCTCATTTCCAGTATAGCCCGATTTTCTGATGTTAAATATGGTTTAGTCAAAGCACTTGATACAGATCATGGCATATAATGGAATATGAAGTCAACCTCCTGTATAGATTAAAAGCGCCACATCATACATTTTTTAGCATTTTTTTCCCCTGAAGTCCACTTATATTGAATTATGTTCACATTGTATGTGACCGGTAGTACATGACCATTTTCCACCCTGTCTTTGAACTTTAGAATCAAACAAGCTGTTTTGTGACTCAAAGGCACCCCACTGTCCAGCCAGTATCCAACTATTTTATAAAATAGTTGAATATTGGGTAGCACTTTACTTGAAGGGATGTGCATAAGACTGACACGACACCTTCATAATCATGACATGACACATGTTATGAATATGAAGGAGGTTCTATGCATGTTTATGACAACTGTCATTAAGTGTAATTCGCTCAGTTATGTCATTTTTAATGCAAAGATGACATTATTTGAGATGTCTTTGTTATGACAATTTGACATTACCAAGACAACATAACCTGTCATAAACATGACACAGCAGATTAATTATCAAACTTAAGAAATTACTTAGCTTTATGGGTTAACATTACATTAAACTGTCATGTTGTTGGTTTTGACATTGGCTGTCATGAGGCCATTATAATTGTGTCATGAATATTTTTCTGACCACTTTTATTCAGTGGTACAAATTGAATTTGTCATTAAAATGTCATTAAGTGTTAATACTCTGTCAAATAATTTTATAACAGTGTCATGAATATTTTTCTTGACCTCAACTACAGTGGTACAAATTGAATTTGTCATTAAAATGTCATTAAGTGTTAATACTCTGTATATTATAACAACCTCACAAATATTTTTCATTTAAAGTTTTTGTTAAAGTTTCCTCCAACAGATGGTCAGATCATAGACAATTTCAAATGTCATAAAAAAGATGAACAAGTGTTAGAGAAATAAAATCAATCATCCAATAATAATAATAATAATTAAAATTGATCAAATTATATTTTATTGCATTTGAAGATCGATTCACCCAAAATTAAATGAAAACAGTACAATGGTCGTTTAAGCCATGCAGCGTTTGGTCAATATCACTGCAAAAGCAGTTAATTACAGCATCCTGCACGTTTATATTTTCTTGACATGCATTTTTAGATCATGGATAAGTCTACATAAGACACCATCATAATGGTGTACACCTAACCATTTTATTTATATTACAATATTTACACATTTATGAGCATGTAACCCAAGCCCTGCCCCTAAACCTACCATTTGTCAATAAAACACAAGATATAACAGGTAGATACAACTACCGTCATAATTTATTCAAAAAGTGTTAATATTCCAAGTCTTCCAAGGCAAAACGATTGATTTGTGAGAGGAATAGACACGATCGTTGTATCCGTCCGCCCACCGTAAAAGCTCATCCTGTTATGAAGTTTGTGCGCAAATTCAAAAGATGCCGCCAGAGGAAGCCTTCCATGAAGTGAAGTGACGTGTGGCCAAGTATGGTGACACATACTCAGAATTTGAGCTCTGCATTTAACCCATCCAAGTGCACACACACAGTAGTGAACACACACACACCGTGAACACACACCCGGAGCAGTGGGCAGCCATATTGCTGCAGCACCCGGGGAGCAGTTGAGGGTTCGGTGCCTTGCTCAAGGGTCTCACCTCAGTCATGGTATTGAAGGTGGAAGAGAGTGCTGGTTATTCACTCCCCCCACCAACAATTCCTGCCGGACATGAGACTCGAACCCGTGACGTCAGCCTTAATTGTGAAATGCTATTGGCTCTTGTATGTCTCGTGACTGATTGTGTCATTCTACGGGACGGGAGTATGCTTTTGAATGAGATGTGAGCACATTAATGGAGCAAGATCATTTTCAGCGATTAAAAACTTATGTTTTACTCTCTTCTTCACATAAAGACATCATATGGCTTCAGAAGGACTTGGAATGCAACACAACTTGTTTGTAATGCTTTTATACTGCTTGTTTATGGTCAGTTTTTGCAAGAAATACCTGTGGCTGCACATATTTGCATGTTACGTGTTTTATATTCTTCAGAAGTAGGTAGGTTTAGGGTAGGGGTGGGGTTAGGTGCTCCAATGAAAGTATAAATTTATATAAAATTATTTCTATTTTTTACAAATGCTTGCAAACCATTAACCATTCTTGAGGTCAAGAAAAGTATTCATGATGCTGTCATAAAACAATTTGACAGAGTATTAACACGTAATGACATTTTAATGACAAATTCAATTTGTACCACTGTAGTTGAGGTCAAGAAAAATATTCATGACACTGTTATAAAATTATTTGACAGAGTATTAACACTTAATGACATTTTAATGACAAATTCAATTTGTACCACTGAATAAAAGTGGTCAGAAAAATATTCACGACAATTTTAATGGCCTCATGACAGCCAATGTCAAAACCAACCACATAACAGTTTAATGTAATGTTAACCCATAAAGCTAAGTAATTTCTTAAGTTTGATAATTAATCTGCTGTGTCATGTTTATGACAGATTTATGACATGTTATGTTGTTGTCTAGGTAATGTCAAGTTGTCATGACAAAGACACTGACAGGTTATGATGTATTGGTTTATGTCAAGTTGTCATAACAAAGACATCTCAAACAATGTCATCTTTGTCATCTTTAAAAATGACATAACTGAGCGAATTACACTTCATGACAGTTGTCATAAACATGCATAAAACCTCCTTCATATTAATGACATGTGTCATGTCATGATTATGAAGGTGTCATGTCAGTCTTATGCACACGCCTTCAAGTAAAGTGTTACCGAATATTGTGTATATTATTAATGTTGATACAGGTGAATTAACCACAGTTAATTAGTTTTAAAAAATTTTTTAAAAGATTAAATTAAATTATTCTTAAAGAAAAATAAGAAATATGACTTTACTTTCAGCATTTTATTGACATTTTAATGGATTAATAATAATAATAACAACAACAACAATAACAGTAATTATAATAATAGTTTAAATAATTAATAAAAAGTCATATTTTGGCCACTTTTTCCTATAGTGTTTACTCAAACGACAACACACAAAAATGTTTTTATGCAGGTGGAAAAATATTAACTTATTCTTAAATCTTAAACTGTGCATTGGTTTAACACAAATTTCTAAAGAATTAAAGCACTTTAACAGGAAGACAAAATCATTTTGTAACTCATGCTGTTTCATAACTAAAAACTGTTCCACTTTTACTTAGAAATCCCTCAGAATCTCTTTTCAACATTAAAATACATACAAGAAGCAAATCTGATATAACAATTCAAGAATTTTCAATGTATATGTAAGGGATAACTCATTTTGGCTGTTGTAGATTTATAGAATGAAAGTGATACATGACTTTGAGGTTCAAATGTAATATGAATACTATTCTATTCAATTTTTCCTCAGTTCAATTCATTTGTATAGCACCAGAGACAATAAATGTTCCAAAGGAGCTTTACAAAAACAGACATCTGTATGACTGTGTCTACTTTTCATCCACATGACTGTTAGTTTTCTAGTCTGTCTGCATGTCTGTGGTACAGAAAATCAACTTCATTGTGAAGAACCTAGCATTTAACCTTTATATTTTCATAAATTCACTTGATTGATGTCACACATGCGCACAGTTTTCATTTGGTGGGGAAAAAAACCCTTTTCTCATAAACATATACTGCCCTGTTAGCCTTCTACTGACTTCAAGGTTTCCCACACGCTTGTAAGTTGTTATTGAATTTAAGTGACAATAGCCCATTTATTTAAACTCTGTGACATTGTCTGTATTTGTGAGTGGAGAGTGATTGCATTTTAGATAAACACTGTAAGTGACTGTAGCGCAGGTACTTGTGTTGTAACAGAGGTGCTGGGGTTAACACCTTGGAACATTGGAGATTGGTATCTTCACTGTGAATTTAAGTGGAAATAGGCTCTCAAGAGACTCAAAGAAAACAAGTGCACAAAAGCAAGACCATCAGTGAGAGCCAAAAGCATCATGAGTGAAAATGGCCTTTGCCACTGATGTAAGATGAAAGCCAAACACAGGTTGGGATCAAATGAAGCAAAACAATGACAACACAGGTTTTCCAGAAGTTCACTTACTGTATTCTGTGTTCTGAAAGTTAACTTTCACTTAGAAATAATCATGATGGTAACTGGTTGCTAACATAGTGCTTGTGTCACTCTAGTTCCATATTTCAAACTTGGCTCTGGTGCCATATTCAACTAGATTTAGAGGATTCTATTACTTTTCCCAAGGCCAAATGATTATTGCTCATTTATTTTTTATTTTCTGTTTTCTGTGCTACACAGAAGGTGCTTTTGTCCAAGCTGCGGCTTTAAAAATGACAAAAACACCATAAAAGTAAAATAAAAGTAGTTCATTCAATTTGTGTGGTATATTCAATGTCTTCTGAGGCCATACAGTGTAACAGCACTGTGTGGGGAACAGAACATCATTTAAGTCATGACTGATCATTCCCTCTGCCATTACATTAATCTCACACTCATTTAAACCTTCAAAAGTTGCCTTTTGAAGCAATATATCAAGTCTAGCATCACTGAGCCACTCACATCTCTTATCACTGATTTCAACATATCAAAGTGTGAATACGTCTTTTTAAATAATGTATTTGTGTAGCAAAAAAAAAAAAAAAAAAATCTACAGTATATAATACATTTTTGTAACTATGCAGTTGTATATAATATAATATAATAATATATATAATATAATATAATGTAATATACAGTATCTTAGACAATATATTTCTAAATATAATATGCAATGTCTATTTAGAAACTATATATTATATATTGACTATATATATATTTTTTTTAATATATACACTACCGTCCAAAAGTTTGGTCTTTCTTTCTTTCTTTCTTTCTTTCTTTCTTTCTTTCTAATTAATACTTCTCTTCAACAAGAACACAAAGTGACCAAAAGTGACAGTAAAGACATTATAACATTACAATTTTTTTCTATTTCAAATAAATGCTATTCTTTTGAACTTTGTATTAATCAAAGAATCCTAATATATGAATAAGCAGCACAGCTGTTTTCAATGTTAGTAAAAGAAATAATTATTGAGCTCCAAATCAGCAAATTAGAATGATTTATGAATGACATTGAAGACTGGAGAAAATCACTGCTGAAAATGTAGCTTTGCCATCACAGGAATAAATAACATTATGGAAGTGTATATAAAAACATATTTTATATTGTATTACTGTATATTTATATTTCACATTATTACTGTTTTACTGTATCTCTGCATTCAAATAAATGCAGCCCTGTTGAGAATAAGAGATTCTGCATCATTTAAACATGACAGCTCTATGAAATGAGCTGAAAAGGGTGACAGTTTGGTGGTGCAAGACAAAAGTCAGTAGAGTGACATGAAACTGTGAGCAAGGTGGACAAACTAATTTGATATTGGATATGTTGTTAAATAAATCACTTGCCAGTAATTGCCCGAGTTGTGGCTTCATATTCTCCAGATCTACACTGCTTTGGATCCAAAGCAAGAGGCTGCCCCATCCTTCAGTTCTCCAGGCTGTTTTCTGGCCTTATAACACACTTATGTATTCAGTCAAGACAGCCAGTGCACAGTATGACAGGACGGACGATCTGGCCAGACCAGTCTGATCATGCTAATGTGGCATCTGTCAAAGGCATGACTTGGAACACACTGCAGACTCACCACTGACTCTAATACGCGGCACCCCGAGCCACGACCGCTCCACTTCCTTCACACAAGAAGTGTCAAAAAAACCATTTCTCGTGAGCCTGAGAATGCGACCGCGGAGCTGTAACCAGAATTTCCCAAAGCATCAAAATCATAATAGTTACTCCATGCGTAAACATGGATGTTTGCCGGTTCTCCAGGCTGTTTAGAATTCCTCTCAGCATGTGGCTCTCAGATTTGTCATTGTCAACACATTCTATGACAGATGCGAGTTAAAACTCATTACGGATGGGTCATCGAAAGGTTACAAAGTTTCTTGTTGATATGCCAGGCATCCTTCCTCGGCCCAGGAGTTTTTAGAGATTAAATTCGGAGGTGGAAAAAAATAGCAGGCGGAAAAGGCGTGAAGACATCTTATTTCCTGCTCTTGTCTGTGGTGCAAACATGCATAGAGATAATGCACCTCTCATGTATTAATGGATGGCTTAGACAAGAGATGAGATGTAAATCAATGCATCATCAGTCCCCACTAAATCAGAGCCATCGCAAAGTGTTATCTTACCGTTGACAGAAAGGAGTTTGATAGCACCGCTGGAAACCTCTGGAATGTCAAGGGGGGCATATTTACTATACTCTCCCTGTGAAATCAAGCCCCCTGCCCTTTTGCCTGTGCCGTTGAAGACGAGCGGTCAATCCAACCGCACGGATGAGGCATCAGTCTTGTCTAGCCACATCACTGCTCTCAGTTGCTCACGGGCCCCTTGTGGGAACGCTAAGTGCTCGCCATCAATCAGAGGTGACATCTGAGTCATAGATGGAGATTCTGGCAGAGGAGGATCTCCTGATGAAATAGAGCCGCAATGGTTACCCTTTTGTTGTGCTGTCCAGGTGATAAATATTTGCCCTAAAAGAAAATAGGCACCTTATAGGTCTTGATGCAACATTAATGCAGACCTTGCTGTTAAAAATGACTCAGATGTTACCACCTTGAGCTCTTTTTTGAGCTTCTCTTTGAACATGAGAGCCCTTTTCACACCTCAATGTTTTGGGTCAAGTGTGAACAAGGGCCAGAGTTGATATTCCAGAAAGCAGTTTCCTGAAATTCTGTAATATTTATAAATACTCGGAATGATTCAATGAACAACTAAAGCTTTCTGAGCCAAATGTATCAATGCCAATACAATCCACGGCAGTTGTAGCATACTATCTGAAAGTATACTACTACGCTATAAAAAGAGGATGGCTGTGTTCAAAATTGCGTACTGTCTGAGTAGTATCATTGTAATCTGGAAGTACTACATTCGTCATGTTGTCGTCGTCATATGACCTACCAGCATTAGTTGGGTCACTTCACTGCCATTCACAAATCCTCTCCTGTGGCCTAATGGGATAGTAAAGTGTCCACTGAATGCACATTTCAGAATCTCGCCAGAAATAGAAGGTCACCTGGGGATATTTTGCCTACTGTTTTATGAATACTGTGAATTTGGACACACTACTCTCTTCACATATTTTTTTGTCTACTTTATACTTTATGGATGCAGCCCATGAGTAGGGCTACTTATAAACGGTCAAGATGTTGATAAAAACAATTTGATAGCAACACTGCATGAATGTATAACTGGACACAGGCCAGTAAAAAACCTTCTATTCTATTCTATTCTATTCTATTCTATTCTATTCTATACAAGTATACCCAGGCACGACCCCAAGCACCTGCCTTTTTGGCCTCTTACTACTTTTATTATTATTATTATTTTATGGTTTAGTTTTCATTACAATTTGCCTTATGGTATCATTTCTCAATTAATCGTGCATTTAAGTTAATTCTGTGGGACCGCATGAGCCCATGTGCCCTCTTCATCATTATTTGACATAGCCACAACAGTATCACATGCAAATTAAATGCCCTGCAGAGCAGCATCCATGTCTCCCTGATCTGCCTTCACTAGTTGTAA
This sequence comes from Tor tambroides, assembly GCA_021397915.2. Lineage (NCBI taxonomy): Eukaryota > Metazoa > Chordata > Actinopteri > Cypriniformes > Cyprinidae > Tor > Tor tambroides. The sequence goes on from JAFVLL020041976.1 coordinate 15,480, forward strand.
CAATAGTGTTTGCCCTAAGCTTCAACATGGTCTTTGCTGTGAAATTAAGTCACAATTCAAATCTCAATATAGCCAGCGCAGCTTAGGCAATAGCCCTCCATTAAGCGTAACAACAAGCTTGTCTTGCGTAAAATAGCGTCAAGTAGAGTCAGAAATGCCACCAAAATGATTAAAAATGACACAATAACTCAGACTAGCTTTCTAATAGGCAATATTACATACATAAGTGTGCTGTTTCCTGAATATCAGCACAAATGCAAATGTGATATTCACTTCATGCAATAGTACATTAATATTAAGTGACCATTTTAGACACAGTATAGTCAGTTTTGACTGTTTTTGCTCTATTTTGCCAATGAAAGTTTTTTTTTTCTTTCTTTCAGAATAAAGTCTGAATTACTCTGCATTTTTGAACGAATTGAGTATGCCAATGATTCAATAATCCACTCATAAAAACAGTCACTTGCTTCAATCATCAATGAATCAGCTGGAATGAACAAATCAGTTAAATGAAGGATTCAGTGTCTCACTTATAAAGAATTGCCATTTCCTACTGGTGGTTTTAGTTTCATATGATTTTTTTTTTTTTTTTTTTTTTTTTTTTACAATTTCATTTAATTGTTCTATATTCAATGGTATATTTAAAACATGAATCCCATAACATTATGCAATTGTAACTGCAGTGTAAATACATTCACACCACCTCTATTTTATTTTATTCAAACAAGTAATAAAGGTCAATAAATACAGATTCTAGTTCATTTTATGTTGTGCTAACAAGTAAGCAAAGGCAGATTAATCAAGATTCTATCTTATTCTATTCTAACAAGTAAACAACATTCAATAAATATTCTCTTCTATTCCAACAAGCAACATAGGCCAGTAAAGATTCTCATTTTACTATTCTAGCAGGTAATGAAGTTCAATAAATAAAGATTTTATTTTATTCTAACAAGTAATAAAAGACCAACAAATTAAGATTTTATTTTATTCTATTTTAACAAGTAAACAAAGGCTGATTAATAAAGATTCCATTTTATTCTATTCTAAGTCATGGTGGCTGATAAACAATAATTGTAAACTCAGCAAGAAAAACTAATACATTATGTTCTAAATTCAAAAGTTCAGTTTATATCTGATCATCAATCATATGCTCTTTGTTGTGAAAACACAGACCCCAATTATTCTTGGGTGACTGAAACATGAATTAACAAGACACGCAACTGATTTGAGTGAGCAAATCAAGAGAAATCTTTACCTGATGCTGACTCTACCGTTGACCTGATGTGCACTCTACAACACAACCAGCCATCCACTATCATTAATTTAATTCAATATTGGCATGGTAAAAAGGGAAGCTTGGAAACATGTACAGTGAAACATTGTTAAATCAGGCAATTTGAGTTTTCCATGGAAGAAAGAGCTGCATCAAGGCATTAGGAATCAGGTCAGTAAAAACTGACGTTGCAGTAAAACTGTAGTTTCATCGTGTGAAGTTTAACTACATGATGCACTTTCCTGAAAGAAATGAGGCCAGTGCCATTGTGGTATGACTGAATTTTGTTCTTTGCTCATAGATGCAGTGCAGAATTTTTTGGGGCCGATCTTGACAGTTTAAGTAATGAGGAGGAGGATGACTTCCAGCTGTGCTCAGGGAGGAAAAGACATATTGCCCTGTTGAGTTCAGAAAGCTAGCACATGGCTCGTACCTTTTGGAGCAAAGTCTCTGAGGCGGTATCTGCTGATCTTCACGGTGCAACCATGCAAGAAACACTTCATTTAACTCTCTCCGGGTCAGATAAGGGGCCAGTTACAGTTAAGAATGTTAAACTTAACCTGCACACCCTGACCAGAGAATTACCAATAAAATGTTTAAATAATGTTCAGATGGGTTGGCCTTTGCAAAATGAGCTCAATATCCTGAATACCTTAGATGGAGCTTTTCGCTTAATGTTAAGCTTGAGAAATTGATTAGCTCTCTTTTTCTGGATTCTTGGATCAAATTCCAAAACATAGGATCTGTGTCTCAAAAACATACTGACTTGCTATATAGGATAAGATTGGAGAAGATGATTAATATGTCACTACTTCAATAAGCACAAAATGCAGTACACAAATTGCTTGAAATACTGCATTACATACTACTTATATGGAGCAACATCCAAACATTAATTTTTAATAATGAATAGAAAGTGTACTATGAAAATATTTCACTGGTTCTAAAAATTGGATGTTGGGTACAGTAAACGTCCCTAAAATCCCTAAGAAAACTTTCATTATTAACAGTTTCATCAAAAGATTACCACATATAAATAAATAAGATGTCCAAAATATATAGCTCTCATCATGGAAATAAAGTATTAAACTTAAATTAAGTGTTTTGCTCATTTGAACGACAGCACTGGGAGCTCAAATGTTCAGTAAATCAATATCAGCTTCAATACTTCCACTCTTTAGACATTTAGATATCTAAAATGTGCATTAGAAGATCAAAAAGATTTCACTTGATTTTGATAGCACCTCCGATAATGTTTCGCAGGTTAGTTGTGTAATGTCTAACAGCAAAGCACACTTGCCATAATTGCTGTGCAGGTGTTGCTGCAGTCTGACTCAATGGAGTAGAGGGAGTCCTCATTAGAGGGTATTTGATCTCAGCTCTGGGCTTTGTTCTCTCAATATGAAAAGTTTTAAAGCTCTTTGCTGTTATACTATACACTATACTATAAAGTGCTTTTAGTGTTTTCAGTAGGCCTTGTATTTATTTCAAACAAGAAGGACTTATTCAGTCTTTAGTTTATTTAGAGCATGTAGAAAATGTGTAGGTGTCACTATTGTGCAAAATTCAGACTTGAGAAAATTACTTTTTAATTCAGAAGGGAATGACAGGTAGAAGAATCTGAAGGTCAAATCAAAGAAATTCAGTGATAGTTCACTCACAATTGTGTCATTAATTACTCAATCTCATGTCGTTCCAAACTCATAAGACCTTTGTTCATCTTTAGAACACAAATTAAGAAATTTCTGATGAAATCCGAGAGCTTTCTGACCCTCCATAGACAGCAATGCAACATGTTCAAGGCCCAAGGTAGTAAGGACATTGTTAAAATAGTCCATGTGACATCAGTGGTTCAACCTTAATTTTAGGAAGCTATGAGAATACTTTTTGTGTGCAAAGAAAACAAAAAAATATCTTTATTCAACAATTTTTTCTCTTTTATGTCAGTCTTTGACGAACGTTCACAAGATCTATCACTTAAAAATCTTTTTTAAAAAAACTGCAGCTAAATATTACAGTTATGTGAATGTTTTTGAATCTCAGTTTATTTCAATACACTTCTGTACAATCAAACAATTCTGCAATTCTGTATCCTGTTTGCTACCTCAATTCCAATTCAGTTCAAATTCAGGAACTGAATTGGAATTCAAAAGGCATTCTCAAATCGATTCTGAATGGTGCACAGCCATGATATGTGGGAAACAGCCAAATAAATGATGTCATAAAAACATCTATGAGGGTTAGGTTTTTAGTACCTAACCTTTCAGAACATCTGTGGAAAATGATAGAAAAACAAATGTGTGTGTCTGTTTGATTAGACCACAAACTCACTGCATAAACACTTCATCACCAATATTTGTCAGTGCTTGAAGTGTTTAAACACTCACAGGGGCATTGCCAGAGGCTCAGAACTAGTAGGACAATGCCTGTCTCTCCTGCCTTGTGGAAAAGACAGGCATTCATTCAGGTAAGGTTTCAATGAAGTCAGCAGACAAATTAAAATGCATTCTGCTATTTGCATAAACAATCTAATACTGCCAGGCGAAGGTATTCAGAACCTCCCGAAACAAAGAGAAGGCAGTTTGATTATTAAAGTGGGGATTTCTAAACACAAAATCTCTGTCAATTACAACATTCATTATAGCTGAAGTATCGTATGAAGTTGCACTTGTATATGTTCCAGCCGTCCCATAACGTCATGTGCTTGAGGCATTAAGCAAAATACACAGACAAGTAGGACTACAATACATCAATCCCTGAAGTTAAATAACTGTCAGGGAAAGAATCCTCAGAAGTTGTGTCCACAAAGACAGCAAGGGAGCTCATATCATCAAGAGTCCGGCACACTTTCAAAAGCAGAAGGAGATCAAGAAGAATAATGAAAAAGAAGAAAGAGCTGCGTTAAAAGAGACGAGAGAGAAGCTGTGCCATAATATGACCCGGATCAAAATGAGTGACTGCGGAGACGAGACTGCTGACGTACCATATCGAGATATCACATCAGGGCAGATTAAAGACTTGGGGAACTCTAATATAGGAAGGACAGAGTTTTAATATAAACATTTCCTGATAGAATAGAGTCTTAAACATGTTTAGCATTAATGAGAAGGGGGTTGGGGGATGGGATACACCAAACATTATGGGATTAATTGGAATGCTTGGTCCACGGAAATGTGCGGATTCTTCGCCAGTTGTTTTCTCTGTTTTTTCCCGATTAGGTGACACCTTGGCTGAGGCACACGTGCTCCAGAATAGAAATGACTCCTCTAGGGGTCCACTGCTCTCCCTCAGTCTTTGCCGCGAGCATCACAGAGCAGGTGTGGAATTTTAATGAAGGTGTTTGAGGAATAAACGGGTAGGTTTTTAGTCATCTACACAACTTCACATAATCAGCCTCTTTGTATAACAGCACCAAACTGTTTTTTTGCTTTGGATGAAGTCCTCAAAGACTGTTCGAGAGTCATGTTAAAAACACAGGCTCACAAAATCCCCTAAAATAAGTACCTGTCATTGTCTCGGGAGGCTGAGCAATAATAAAAAGCAGTATGGTGCTGTTTATGAGGTATATTAGAATATGTGTGCCATTCTTTCCTGACGTTTTAGTGGCACAGTAGGATTTAAAGAGCATTGAAAGTGTCAATAATGGCATTGAGTCTAGTCTGAGGGGAGCCGCTGACATTTTTCATGGGCTGTGAGCCGTGAAGGGAGCGGTGATGCTGTTCATATGCTAACATATAGAGGTGCCGACCCCAAAACTACGCTGCCATGTCATGCCACCCTATAATAAATGCTTATTTCATAAGGGATTATTTAACCTTGACATTTCTCCCTGGCACAAGCAGAGAATCTCTACAGATTCATTTAGACGGATGCCCAGAGAAGTTCTGACATGGAGCAGAAACGGGGTGTCAAGGAGGCATCATCCTCCGGCTTCGAAAAGTAATTTGATTATCAGCCTTACAGTGTGAGTTTAAAATAGGAGATGAGAGAGTTGCAGGGACCTCTGGGTATGGATCGTGATGGTGTTATGAATGTGCACATGCATTATGAACTTAAAATATGAAGACTCTATTCAAATGAGATATCCAGTGTTATGCAATAGTTTGAGTTCATTACTTGCTACCAAAACACAGCAACAAATTCAGTACAACAGATCCTGCTTGCATAACTATCCAAGCTAATTTGTGCTTGCTTGTTTCAACAAATGATTTATATATTTTAACTAGTGCTATATCGTTGAGCCAGGATTGGCTTTTTATTTGCTTTTTGGGGTATAATTTCTAAAATGGTTAAATAATGACCAAAATGTTGCTCTGGTGACATTCAAACACCAGTTTGGAAGATAACAAACATATAGATATATAGAGCATGCTTTCATATGAACAGTATTATATAACACACTTGAAAATTCTGGCATTAATTACTAAAATATCTTGAAAGAACACAACTGAAGATATTTTAAATGAAATCTGAGAGTTCCTTCCATTGACAGCCTAAGCAACTTTCACTACAAAGGCCCAGGAAGGTAGTGAAAACGTCATGGAAGTAGTCCTTGTTACTTGTGCTCTTGCGTCAACATAACACACATGCATTGTGGCACTCTTGTGGACTGGAGAAGAAGAAGCAGCTCTTGTGAATGTGCATTGGAGATTGAAGCGGAAGTGAAGAAGATGTGTAATATAGTCATTATTTTCTAATTCATTTATTTATTTATTTATTTATTTGCGTAAAAAAAAGCATTCCCATCACTTCAGAAAATTACAGTTTGACCACTGGAGTAACAAGGACTACTTCCATGATGTTTTCACTACCTTTCTGAGGTACAGAAAACTCTTGGATTTCTTCAGTTATCTTCAATTGTGTTCCGAGGATGAACGCAAGTCTTACAGGATTGGGACAACATGAGAGTGAGTAATTAATGACAGAATTTTCGTTTTTGGGTGAACTATCCCTTTAAGCAAGTAATAGCACTAAACAAACACAAAAAAAACCACAAAAGCACTACAGAAGAAATAAAAATCTTTCATGCCCTAATAGTCCTCTAAAGCCTTATAGTTTTGTTTAAGAAATGGAGCTAAACTTTAAGTGACAGTCCACCCAAAAATGAAAATCCTGTCATCATTTATTCACCATACTCAGACCTTCGAAAAAACAAATGAAGATATTTTAATGAAACTTCAGAGATTTCCTGGACTTCTGAGAGAAGTCCAAATAACCAAAACTTTGTTGCTTCAAAAGTTAAATGTAATTCGTATGAATAGAATTCAAGGACATTTAAGCCTCAGCAAGAATCAATGAGGTTTGTTCTTGCACATCAAACAAGTATGGTTCCATTCTTCTGTGAAAAATATTCAAAGGTGATGCAGTCAGTCATAAGTCAATGAGAGCCATTAGACATCATTAAAGTCAAACCTGAAGATCCCAAAGAATAGACAAGTCCTTGGCACATATTCCTATTTTTATCTATGAATGTGTCAATTAGGTTGGTTTGAATGTTCAAATGAGGCTACTCTATGGCTTGAGAACACTGAATATAGCTTATGAGTTATGTGGACTACTTTTATAGAGATTTTTTGTCCTTTTTTCAGCTTTCTGAGAAAACAAATAAAGTTTACAGCTGATACCATCACCAGAGTGACGTTTTGGTGGCGTAGGATAAACGTCGGTAGGATGACGTTTCCTTATGAGAGCATGTTGACAAGGAAGTTCGTAAAAACATGAAGGTCCAACATTTTCAGCAGTACAAACTTCTGTAACTTGGTTGTGCTTTCATCTCAAAGAGAATATATAAAGCAATAACCACAGGCAGGATGCCAGTGGTTTGGTGATACACAGAACACAGTGCCGAGGATACTGCATGAATACTGAAATGTGAAATGTGCTGACGTCTTGATTTTTGAGCATGTGGCTTATTTTGAAATCAGCCAGAATAACAGGGTGACCATCTAAGGAATTATTCTCCGGTGTAGAACCTGTGAACAGACACAACTTCAATTACAGGACATTCCTGAGCAGAAACTAAGGAGTCGCCCTTCCACGCTGTGGTTATAAAAATTAACGACTTACCACCACCGCGCCCAATTGTCCTGGCCTGTTCCCTTGGGATCAACACAAGAACCCTAAACCCTGATAGATTTATAGAACCACATCCTGTATCTGCAAGCACCAGGACAGCAATAACTGACTCCTTTCAGCCGAACTCACTTAAGAACAGAGAGCTACTTATCTGGAGAAGTTCCAGAAACAGATGGCTCGTGATACCCGCAAACCTTTTACGCATAAACTACCCATCGGATAAACACAAGCGATTGACTTATAGCTCCGTCTGAGCTAAGAAAATCTCCAGATCACCCTAAAGTGATATTCTCATGACCTCATAACCTCGCTCTTCTTCTCCTCACATTCCAAAGGAAACATTGTATGTTCTCCGTTAACAGAACAAAGACTCAAAACTTTTCTTAAGTGTTCATAAAGGACAATTAATAATCGTTGCTGCTATTAAAGCAATATACTCAAGAGACAATATATATATTCAGGTTGTATTTTATACTCAGGTTGTCATTTATAAGCTTGCTGTGTTATTGGAATCTATGATATTATTTTTGTAATCTTTTGATGTCTAATTTTCCCGATCACTATTGTTTAGTTTCACATGCTTGGTGTGATTATTTAGAATTTAGGATCGTTTAATCTATGCCTTAGCCATGTAGTATATAAAATTGAGATATGTACTTTGGGGAATGCCAGATATCTGCTGTTTGGATTTTAATGAAAGCTCATTTCAGTGGCAATAAGTTGGTGTGAATGAAAATTAACCTTTAGCATCATAATGTATGATTATAACACGTATAGAAATCTCCCAGGGTATTTTCTTCACGTGACAAAATAACTAAGCAGATAATCTATGCACGGAAAGACGCCGTGCGGGGCGGGGCTCCGCCCTACAAGAACAATCTGATTGGAAGTAGACCCCGGTGGGCGTACTGAAATCAGCCCGTTTAAAACTGGACACAAAGCTCTGCTTGCGCGCGCGCTGCTTGAAAACTTTGACTTCGTCTCATCGAGGCGCTCCAAAGGAGCTCCTAGCCGTTAACATCTGGCCGAGCATTGAGCATTGAACCTTGAACCAATACTTAGTCAAATTGCTGAAGAGAGACCCTTCAAAGCCTGAAGACGCAAAGAACTCTAAAGAACTTCAAAGCCCGCCACTCTCGCGTTGCCAGGAAACCAACCGCCAATCACAGGAGGGCTTTCCTTGAAACGCGTCAGACGACGACACATCAGCAGCCAATCAGCCGCGGAGTTCCCTCAAACCAGGAAAGGAACGGAACCACCTATCAGCTGTGATCTCAACTTAAAGCAAGTAATCAAACAAAATTTCCATCTCTTGCTTTGCTGGTGAATTAATCTTTAAAAGTAAAGATAGAAAAGTTCTCTGCTTGTGTAACTTCCTTAGGCGGAGTTCACGAAATAGCCACAAGGGCTAGACTTTAACTTTCTTCAAATAGCGCATTCGTGTGTATATGTGTGTATGTGTGTTTGTTTTGTTAGCTTAATTCATGTATTTTAACTAGAATAGTGAATAAACTCTCATTTCTATCATCAAAGAAATCTGTTTTCTGTTGTGTAATATTCAGATCAAACTTTGCCCAGAACCTGTTAACCTATGCTCATAAATTTACATAAAGTACTATTTTGGTTTGTTCTTTTCGTTGGCCACGAATAAGATAAACGAAATCGTTAAAGATATACTGATATAACAACTCGCTGGACGATTGTTAATAAAGTATAAATCGGACGTTTTGATTAATATCAATTAATCATATCGAATCAACCCTAATTTTAATATTTGAATTCCCTAAAGCTAAAATTCATAATAAAAGCTTAAACAGAGCTGAATTCCTTTACACCGGGTTGCTTACATAGTATATTGGTAGATCCACTTTAACCCACAGAATTTTAAGACATGTGGGATGTAGACGCTCTCTGTGCAACATTCTATGCACTTGGAGCTCAAAGAAATGAGAAAAGCAAAGTAAAAACTCATTTTATTGACCTGGGGAAGGCAATATCTGAGCTACATGCCATGAGATGTTAGTATATCAGCAAAAACAGCAGGTATTTCAGCAGGCACTCAGCCTTTATTTTATTCATTACTGGGCCAATGGGGAAAAAATACTGCAGTGCACTTCTTCTAAATATGTTTAACACTGTCCGTTATTAACACTCAAATGTGTGCTGAGTAGCTGTAAATGTGGTTTAAAATAAACATCTTGTTTATCGCTTAAAAACAGTCTTTTAAAGCTGTGCCAAACAACCCCAGTACATGTGCCAACCATCTTGGTGCTGGGGTTGGTTTGCACAACTGCACAGCATGAATTTACTCATTAATTAACAAAATATGAAATATTTTGGGACATGCGTCTGATTTTTTACCCAAAAACCTAAGCTTTAATTTGGACCTAATTGGGTTATTCCTAACATTTGGGTTACCCTACCATGTCAAATAAGTAGAAAATGTTTACAAAGCCACAGTGCTGAGTATAATACTACTGGATGCTTTAATGAATATATGCATGCATGTACAGTATGCAAGTATTTTCTTGTTCAAGGACCGTGAAAAGAAGTCACCCCTGGTGTTTTGATTCATGGTAACTGTAGGTTTGGAAGTTCACACTTCGCATCCCTCTGAAAATCTTTTTCTTCTCCCTCGACTCTCAGGGTTTTTTTCACTGAGCAAGCAACACCATAACATATGTCATGCTCTGGAGCTCATACTACATGAGAGCATAAAAACACTTGTAAACAAGCTACTTGGCACAGGGTATATCTTTATGCCTGAAAATATTGCACGAGTATGATGAAAATAGTTGGCATTGATGAATGAGATGTACGCCTTGGGTGCATACTCCATATCAGAATTTAACCACTTGACGAGACTGTTTGTCATGCAAATAAAGCACCAGTAAATTTCAGTCTTACATTCTTTTGTCTTTTTTTCATGGACAAAAGCTTGATTGTTTGTAAGTGCAAAACTGTGAATGATAAAAAGCTTTTTAAAAAGTTGAATTGGAAGGAATAGTTCACTCAAAAATGAAAATTCTACCTTCATGTTGTTTCAAACTTTTGTGGCTTTTTTTTTCTTCTGTGAAACACAAATGGAGAAGTTCAGTAGGATGTTCAAATTAATGGAAATGGAATGGGGAAAAAAACAACAACAATAAATTGAGGTCATTATTCAGAAAAAAATCCTGTCTTACATTATGCTACACATAAATTCCTTTCCACAACCTCATTGAAGAAATCCATACCAATATGGAACATGAGCGTAAGTAAATGATGGCAGAATTTTTATTATGTGAACTATACTTTTAAATGTAAATCCCCAAAGGCAGGTCTCAAACTGATCGTGGGGTTAACTGAAAGCAAATTTATTTCAGAAATCGATTCATACTGCAAATAAATACATAAAAAAGAGAAACTTTCTATTTTCTATAGAATAATTTCTATAGAAAATGATGACAGATTTCTAAAAAATATATATTGAACCGTATGTACATGCATACTATACTACGTTTTTTTATACTAAACTTACTGTACCTTTTTATAATAAAAAAAACATTGCTTCACAAGAGTAAATATTTCAGCTTGAACAATTAACAGTGAAAGCTGTTGACCTGTTGATGTGTTTAGCTTTTTTCCTAACAAAACAATGCATATATATATATATATGTGTGTGTGTGTGTGTGTGTGTATATATATATATATATATATATATATATATATATATATAGTGTAATTATTCCACTGAATCCATAAGGTAAATGACTAATGATAGTAAATATGCTAATACACTAGTTTTTTTTCTCTCTCTCTCTGCAAATCTCTCTGCAAATTCTACTGTGGCAAACGTGCTTCACAGGGTTTTACCTCCACTGTTAATAAGACAATTAATGGGCGTGAATTATAAGACATGTAATTATGTTGCTGTCTGGGATTTACATATTTCAAATATTTATATATGTATAAACTATATTGTAGGCTATATTGTTTTTTGTTCCACTCTCATTTTCGACTTATTCCCCGGTGAAGGCTAATATGACCTTATAAGAGATTATGACTAAAATAATTCCGGTTGACTAACTTCGCAAATTGGTCATGTCACAAACCACTTTGCGAGCCGCAGATTCAGCAGCGTGTGGGGTGTGGAGTGGCATATAGCTACTCAGTCCAATTATGGATTGCTGTCACCACTTCCAGCTCCAAAAGCGACCGCATAAGCTTTGTAGCGATATACACGCAGTTTGAACTTGACAGAGTGGATGGATTGCTGAAGGAAGCCAGTTTCCCTTGCTACCTTCTAAATGTCCATATTTATTTCTATCCTATTTAATACGACGCCGACATATTTTGAAAGGAAGAAAAATGGGTCCTGGCTGCAGTGTCTGCTCAATGGCATGTGCGGTTTTCAGCATTTCAAATGAGTTGGAGAAAGTCATTTGAAATCTCTGCCACTCACTTTAATACCGCAGCCCTTCAGTGCAGCATTCTAACAAATCCCATCTTTGATCCCTGCCTAAATGGTGTGTTGTCTACGCAGGTCATTTTCCAGGCCACTTCCTGTGTGATGCCTGGAATGCTGTCACCTGGCAAAAGACTTTTTTTTTATTACAGTCGAATAAAAAAACTGACTGACCTGACAAAATACAGATAAAAAGGCAAGCTATAGTGTCACATTTACATGTAAAGAATATTCTTGGTTCAGTACAAGTTCATTTCAATCGACAGCATTTGTTGCATAATGTTGATTACCACAAAATAATTTCAACTTGTCTACTGTTTTCTTTAAAAATAAATAAATAAATGGTACAGCAAGGAACTTACAATGTGAGTAAATGGAGGATTTAAAAGCAGAAATATGAAGCATATAAATATATAACATTGTTTTATGGTTTTATTTTTTAAGGGTTATGTGTCTCATGGCAAAATTCTTTTTTGTCGTTGTTTTTTAATAAAATTATGTTAACACATATTGTTTATATTTTGAAATTCAAAACTTAATTTATTTATTATTTATTTAAGGAGGGATACATTTTTCTTTGTAGTAATCAGCATTATGTGTCAAATACTATTGATACCTTTAATTTTAGACTATTTACACTGATTGTCATAACCGCAACACTTGACATTAAGGTTTAATTTATTGACATCAGTTAATGCATTAGTCATCAAGAACAATGAACAACATTTTTACAGAATTAATGCAGGTTTATGTTCATTTATAAATATATATTATACTTGATATTAAATGTATTTATCAGAGTTGAATGTATTACTTGAAATGTTAAAATCAGTATACACCAAGATTAATAAATGCTATAAATATATTGCTTTTACTTCATGATATTATCTGATGTTAACCAAACAAAACTTACTGTTACCGTTATAACACTAAAGCTGATTTGTAGTGACTGGTCAACATATATGACTGTATATCTTCACTGGTCTATATCTTTTCACTTTGAAACGAAGAATATTGCAGAAAATGTGTCAACTGTAACCAAGCTGCTTATATGTTCTCCAATTTCCTGTAGATGTAGGGCCGTGCTTTTGCTGCACTTGAGTGGCTTTGAAATTGAACCATGAAGTGTAAAATTGCTTTGGGTACGAAGCAAAACTGCATAGCGTTTGCGTGTGGCCCGATGCATTATTGAGACGTGGAAACGTGGAACTGTATGCTTTGAAATGAATGTGCGCAGAGTGTGTTGTTTACAAAGCTTTGTCAATTTGTTCAGCTTGATTGTAATAGTCAGCATGTTTTCGGTCACAACTTGCCGAGCAGAAGTATTAGGCTTGTTTGGAGGAACAGAGGCACCACAGTCAAAACAGAGCCTTTCGCTAAGTGAGGATGAATAGTGAAGAAGCTCAGAGAGTGATTTTTTTCTACCTTTCTTCCTTTGGGGCATGTAAGCTGTGGGAACACAGACAATGTACAAGCATTTCCAAAATGGCTCATGCTTATCCTCTTATGACAGCATGAGCATTCCTAAATGGCTGAACAGATGAGTCAGGAAGAATGCTCACGAATCAGGGGAAACATCTAATCTTCTCTTCAAACTTCAAATGTTGTTTCAAAGGGATATTTGTGAAGAAAAAAGTTTTCTAAAGAAAATTTGACATTTATTAACAAAACGAAGACTTAAGATGCAAAAACCTATAAGTCTGTTTAAGATTTTCAAATATGCTTTTTTATCAGGCTCCTATGAAAATATCATTGGACATTTTTGAAAATAATGCACTCAATAACTGACTAATAACCTTTTATTTACCATTAAAGTGAAATTATGGAACGTAAACATAGGAGCCTGGTAAAAATGCTCATTTAAAAGAAAAAGTCTCAGAAAAATCTCAGACAGACTCAAAGGTTTTTGCATCTGAAGTCTTCGTGTACTAACATACTGTTACAAAATATTTCTATTTCAAACATTTTTTTACTCGAAATATCACATAAAAATATTAAGTGGCTGTTTTCAACTGTTTTCAACAATGCTAATAATAAGAAATGTTTCTTGAGCACCAAAATCAGCATTTCGGAATGATTTCTGAAGGATCATGTGACACTGAAGACTGGAGTAAAGGCTGCTAAAAAAATCAGCATAGCTGATCAGGAATAAAGTACAATTTTAAACACATAACAGAAAACAGTTGTTTTAAATTTCACAATATTATTGTTTTACTGTATGATTGATCAAATAAATGCACATTAAAAAAATATTTGGAAACAGCTGTCTGTCTATCTCTCTATTATTTCTCGCAAATATAACAATGCACTGCTAAAAATAAAAAAGTTGGCATGGCAAGTAAAAATCGTCTCGGGTTACTTACGTAATAATAGGGAACGAGACACTGTGTAGCTTACGCAATGGGAACGATATACCACACACGCCAAGCTAACACGCTGCCAAGTCTGGCCCATTACAGACCAGAACACTAAAACACAGCTGGCTCAAACAGAAAGAACCTAGGAGCCAGGAGCCATATTCATATCAAGGTATGGGGAGAGGACCAACCTGCCGCCATACAGATATCCTCCAAGGGAACCCCTCTAAACAAAGCTTGGGAGGAAGCCATCACCCTGGTGGAATGAGCACACCGCGCGCGCTGTTTCGGATAATGTTAGTCAAGTTACATGTTGCAGTTACACTCTTCTCCAAAGTACAGTGACGAGAACGATCATGCAATCCAGCGTTTTGCTGAACTATATTTTTGGACGCGTATGAAAAGAACCGTTCCAACACCAGAGATGTGTCTGACGTGCGCGATTCATATGCAAACGTTTGTTTACATTACGTTATCGTTTGAGAGATGATGAATGGAGCTTCTGACTGTAGCTGCTCGCTGGACTTTATTTAAAATTAACGACTATTTGCGTTTTTCTTGACCAACAGCTGTCGTCATGCTGGTGAAATTTCAATATCA